>JAVANC010000001.1:60742332-60807035 GCA_033319125.1 Parnassius glacialis | reverse complement strand
GGCTGAAAGCATGTTTAGCAGCTAAACTTCAAGGCAAGGTGAGCTGGCTCCTGTACGCGGTAAAGAGACATGTTTGCAAAAGGCTGGAGTACCAAATGTGTGCCATATTATACTAACGGTTTCGTAACGAAGTGGCACAGCATTGAGTTACGGTGCTGAGGGGTGCGAGTTCGGATCTGGTTGTTTGGTTTTAGTCAATCCATGTATATAAAATACCTCTACGGTAAAAGAATAAATCGTATTGTTAGGAGGAAGGCATTTATAAAAATTAAAAAAACTTTCTTTAACTGTTAAAAATTAAAAAATATATGGCTTATCGTGTTTTTTGTTTTATTTTTATTATGACGACCTTAATAAAACTAGTGTGTGTTAAACAAGTGGCTCGCTGCTCTTTGAACTGTGCCTACTAATTACAGCCGTGACATAATATATTATGTATTCGAAATTCGATACAAATTCCGGTCACGGCGGCCAGCCATCACGGTGACTATAGCCATCTGCGCAGTCACTTCCGTAGCCCGATGGGATGATAATCCGACACAACCGGAGAGAGATCAGGCGCAGGACCAATGCCCCGCGCTTTCTGAGGCACGAAGTTCAAACACCGGCAAATTCCTACTACTGAGAATTTCTTAATAACATATAGAAAAACTTAATAACTGAATTTTTGGCTTGACCCGATATTTGAAGTACTTTTATAATTTGCTTGTTTTTTTTTCGCGACTTTCGACTCAAAAAACATGATTATTTACATCCAGGTAAACCTAGCTTTTCTTGCAACACCAACAACATGAATAATAAATCGAATATAAGTATTCAAGGGTTAACACACCGCTATCGACTATCTGTAAGTATCGCTGTCAATCGCCACAAATCGTCCATTGGGTCCCATATTTTTTCATTGGGCTATGAAACTTGCAAGAAGGACCACATGATGTGTTCATGCCAAATAAAAGTACCTGCACTTTTTATGGAAAAGGGGGCAAACGAGCATGCGGCTCGCTCGATGGTAAGTGTCAACGTCCGCCTACGAACAACTGCAACACCAGGGGAATCGCAGTTGCGTTGCTGGCCTTTAAAAAGTAGGCTCTTTTCTTGAATGTCATATTGGTCCGAAAATATCGCTGGTACTAGTAGACTTCATAAGGAAGTTGTATGAGGAAGAAATATTCTCGTAAATCGCAAAGTGGTGGAATACCAATCATTCAGATGGTATGGATGGTATCGCGAGTATTGTTGTGATGTGCGATAGTGAAATTGAGCGGCTGGAATTAGACCGACCAATTACTCAGAGTACTCCTCGAGGTAGATAAGATAAAATACGGAAAGAGCCGTAGAGAACCAGTACAAACACAAGCCTTGTTAAAACATAAATCACGGGCACTCCATCTATGTTCGCAGAGGTGGTGACGCAATTGAAGTATTTTTTGTTTGAAGTTAGCTGCGGTAGCCACTTACCATAAAGTGGACTGTGAAATAACTTTGTTATTATTTCATTATTACAGCCTTTCACAGGTCCACTGCCAAACATAGGCCTCCCCAAGAAATGTCAAAAAACACGGTCTTAAGCCACTTGCTTCCATCGACTTTCTGCGCGTCTTAACAGGTCGTCACTTCACCTATCGGTACTAGGCTGCCACTCTATAACCTATCCTCCCTATCGGTTGTCGGTACTACAAATTATGTGGCCGACCCATTGCCACTTCAGCTTACTAATCCGCTGGGCTATGTCGGTATTTCTTGTTCTACTGCAGATATCCTCTTTTTTACTTCTATCACATAGATAAATCCCGGCAAAACCCTCTCCATAGCTCAAGATCGCTCAGTGGATCTTGAGCTTCCTAATACGAGCAGCAGTAAAGGACCACGTCTCAGATTCAAAAGTCGTCACATTGAAATTACTTCTGTAAATTAAATGTCCTGTGTAAGATACCCAAAATAATAATCAGTATCAAAGGTGTGACATGCCCGATACTGACATTGCTAGCTACCAAGTGCGGTGATTAAGACACAGTCTCGCTACAACTGGACAAGCTCACGTAAAGTGGCCTGTTATACGCATTGGCCAAAGAGACAAAAATCTCGTCGCTGGCATAAAGCACTTATCTAATATTTTAGCCTTGGGATCAAATGCAGCAGCGTTTACTGGCAATATCAAGATGCAATTTCCGGGTGCACTCACGCCTTTTCTTGCCGCCTATTTGACTGAGTATTCCCCTTGACTCCGCCTCGTCACTTTGACTATATTTCTGAGTATCGACACACTCCGACTCCGCTTCCATATCGCCTCGACTTTACCTTGAATCCACTTCGACGTCGTGTTGACTTCACTTCGGCATCTTTCCAAAGGAAAGAAGAAAAAGCAAAATAAACGATATGTTATAAAATAAATACAAAAATATTAATATATAACTCAGAAAAGGTTTCCAATCAATAAATTTAATCAGTTGTAGCTTATGTTATTAATCGCTTATCTGTCACCCAGAAATACTAAACCTCCACCAAGTAAATACAATATCCGTTGAACAAATAAGCACATTTAAAATATTTGAGTTGGTAGCTGTATTTTCGTCTAATTTGCTCGAATTCTACATATTGATATAAGCCAAATCAAATGGTTTATTTATTCCAGAATTAATTAATATTGGAGTTGACGTTTCACTTTCATTTGTTTTTTAATCATGGTGACGTCAGTACATTATTAGTTTACACATGATCCTCGTATAGGTCGAAAATTTATTAAAAACCTAAATTGCTTTTTTTTCTTTTTCAATAATATGTTCTTAGTAAATACCTTGTTATTGTAACAAACAACGAGTCAAAGTACACATTTTACAACTGGTCAGGTTAATAATAATTAGACTGAGTTAGAAAAAGAATATTTTTTCTGGATTTATATTTATTGAGAATAACTTTTATATAATATACTATCTAAGTTCAACATTTCATCTGTATAAACATATAAAGTGTTTCATGTTTTTACAAACACTACATTATTTATTGAATTTATTGAATATATATAATTATTTACTACATTAACAAAAAATGCATAGAAATGTTTATTATATTATTATGGAATACATTAATAATAACAATAATAATAATAATAATCTTTATTTCGGACCAAAATTAATCCATAGTAGTGTTAGTAATAATTGACTTATAAACTAGTGTTAGTAAACATTGAAGTATGTACAAACTTTTTCAAAATCATAGAATTATAGTTCTCCGCTACTGTTTTCAAAATGCTGTTGTGACTATCTCTCACCCTTCTAAGCAGCGAAGCTGTCTTCTTACGTATTATCGCATGAAAGCCGTCCGTGCGAGCATGCGCAAACAGCTCCGACGCACTACAGTATCGAGGCAGTCCCAACAACATTCTGAAAGCATTATTATATTGAACATCTGATATTTTGTAATTTGTATATATGTATAAATATCACCATCATTTTCACCTTATTATTTTAATTTCTTTTAATTTGTTTGTTTGTTTGGTGTTCCAGGGTTCTTCAACTTCATAGCGACTAATGCTTGCTTAAAAGTAAGTTCTTTATCTTTATCTTCACTTGGGAACGGCTGACTATTCCCTTAATTTTCTTCACCTTTATCTTCACCTGGGAGCAGCTGACTACTCCCTTAATTTTTATCTTCACTTAGGAGCGGTTGACAACTCCCTAAATAAGCCTGAATGTCCTTTCGGAAACACAAATTTAGAGTGGTGTCTCTTCGACTAATTTAATTTTTTTTTCCCACGCAGGAGCGGATGACTACTCCTTAAATAAGCGTTAATGTCATTTTGAAAACACACTTTTAGAGTGGTAGTCATTGAATGTGAACTCCACCCTTACCTGAATGCAGATAATGAATGTAAGAGATAGTATATCTGATTTTGACTGGTGATGTCTGTTTCTGCAATGCTGTGTTTTTATGGTTTATTTTAGAATGTATATATCAAAATTTTTGCTGAGTCAAAAATTTTCCAGGGTCGGGGGGAAAATGTAGTGTTATGCTACTTACTTATCATTTTACATTAATTTAAATCCATTTTTCCATTCTGTTTCGATTTTCTGCATTCACTTCAAAACTGGATATTTTACATCACCTTTATTTCCATAGGATCCTGTAACGATTTTAAACCATAAGAACACAATCACAAATCATTTCTACTTCGTATTTTCACATTATCAGCACTTTTAAATTGGTGTCAATGAAGTCTACCTTTTTTCGATCTTTTAGTTAGTTTTCCTTAACTCTACAATTTCGGGCTTTGTGTGGGTAGTTGCGCTACCTTTTTTCCTATATCAATAATATCTCCTTTTCCACTTAAATCTTGCCGTTTTCTTATTACAAGCCTAAAACTAAAATTTGACATGTTTTGTTATTGTTGTTTATTTGGTCTCCATGGAAATTATATTCAAATTTGCTACCGGTCTGTTGTTTCTATTTCGATAATTCCACATAAATACTCTTTCCTCTTGACCATTTACAAAAAATTTGCGTTTAATTTAAATAATTTTTCCGTTCTCTCTAGAAAGATATAAAAGCCGAACAATCGGTGAAGAAATTCAGTCTTGCTTCAGTTCTCGAATTGGAAGCATCTTCTAAAGGCCTTATCCCGGGCCGCTCTGCCCGGGATCCTGCAAGCCTCTGTCCTACCTGAAGCCACTGGACTCTACGAACCTCTGCTCTATCTGAAGTCGCTGGACTCTACAAACCGTTGCTCTGCCTGAAGTCGCCGGGTTCCTACAAGTCTCTGTTCTACCTGGAGTCGCCGGAACCTGCAAACCTCGGTTCCGCCTGAAGTCACCGGAACCTGCAAACCTCTGTCCCGCCTGCAGTCACCGGATCCTGCAGGCTTCTGTGATGTCTGAAGCCGCCGAGGATCCTGCAAGCCCCTGTCTGGCCTGAAATCGCCGGATCCCGCAATTACCACATTCACCGGAGGTCGCTGCCTAGAGACGCCCACGCCTTCTCACCTACGCCGTGCGTGCTCGTTCCAGGCGCTGAGAGCACACCTTGGATCTTCCGACTCAGCTTCGGCACTAATCTCTTTTTTTATTACTTTTTTAAAATAATCTGTAAATCGCATCATCCATCCTCATATTCATACTCCATTTTTGTTATATAAAATTGTAAATATTTTTGAATCTTAAATATATTATTTGTTTTGTTGTATTTTTGTTGTTTTGCTGTTCTTAGGTTAGGTTATTTCTCTTTTAATTGTACACTAGTACAATGTTAAACACTCGCTGCCTTCGGTTTGCTGATGTGTCTTATTTTGATATCACCTAGGAGCCATTTTACAAACTTGAGCAACTAGAGAATCTCTGTATATGGTGCATATTTAGACTTTATTAGTATCTCTCTCACTCGGAATATCTTCGTTGGAACACTCACGTTTCTTCTGATCTGATAACTTGATATCAAGACCGCCGTATTTAAAAAAAATCCCTACACCTCCCAAGATTTCAGCCAATCTACGAAGGGTATATAAAGCCAGTAGAATTACAGGTTGAGGAATTCCATCTTAGTAAAGTGACAACGCATCTGTACCCTTTTTTGTTTGAAGTTGCGTGCAGGTGTTGATGGCTAGCAGTAGCCACTGAGCATCTGCTGGACTTAAGTTTGTTTATCACCTGTTTAATAAAAAAAAATAACCTTACGTTCCAAAGAAAAACTTTCATTCAATGTCCTGGAAACTCTTCCACATTTTATAATAAATATTTATCTATTCTTGGATTCAAGCTCTTCCTTACCTCTTTTGATTAAAAGTGCTCAATTCTTGGGTTTTTTTAAAGAAACAGCTTAGGAACATTATTTATATGCTCTTTGTACTTCCCTATTTATGGTCACTGATCGATTGCTTAAAGTTGGTTTTTTGTGCATAATTTAATAACATCTTGTTATTTTTATAGTGAATCTGATCCTTTTTTCGTTCTTTGTATCTATTTTTTTGTGAAATATTACTGTGTTGTAATAAGACAGCCTTTTGTTTTCCGTCCTTATTTGTATATTTTTTGTTACGTTAATCTTTTCTTGGTAAACAAAATAAATATTGTATTTTTCTGATCAATTATAAACAAGATATAAGGGTGATTATTTTTATTTAAATGTCCTGTATCCAGCTCCAGACAAATAAATATACAAGTGCGCCTCAAGCTATAAACTAATCGTGATAAAGAAAAAAAGTGTTCCGATAAGGATTATTTATAATCTTTTTTAAATCTGTTAAAAATGCAAACGAGTAGCATTGCTTTCTTACTTTTATAACCAAAATTTGACAGGTGGTGAACTTCTGCTTTGTAACAGAAACAGAAACTTTTTTATTCAATATAGATTATAAATTATTAGAAAGCACCAGTAAGAAACTTAGCGGAACTTTTTTTTAAATATAGCTTACAATCATATTATGTAACACAATCAACAACAAAAAACAAATTAGAAATAGCTTGTTAGCGATGACCTCATTCGTAGGGGTTATTATCATCCATAAATTCCTTATATTATAAAGACCGTTTTTATACAAAGTTAGGTTAATGCATTTATTGAACTTTGAGTAGGTCAAATTTTGTATATTTTCTGGAATTTTGTTGTAAAAGCGTATACATCGCCCCAAGAATGAATTACTGACTCCGTGGAGTCGAGTAACTAGTACTACTAGATTGTGTCTGTTCCTAGTATTTACAGAATGAATATCAGTTATTTTTGTACTACTTTTAATTTAGCACGCGCTTATGTCTTCAAATGAAATCTTAATTAATGATTGAATGCATTATTACGTGGCAATATTTGTAATTTAATTATTCCATTTAAAATAACTACTAGTGAAATAGAATGACATTATTTTAAAAGCTTTATTATAAATATTTTAAATATGATTGTTATGACTATCCTGTAATTACTATTGCATTCGAATTTCAAATGAGTAATAATTGTTTAATAATAAGACATCATTGAGTTATAATCTAAAGAAATTCTGTCTTTATTTATTTGTAATTCTACACGTTTCCTATGAATTCATGCCAAAAACACTTAATAATTCGTTTTAGATTAAATGTAGTTAAACTGATTAAAATCTGAAGGCTTGCGCAATGCCATTGGTCCGCGCATCTTTACGACCGAGCGGGAGTGGTGGCGTAAAGACGCGCGTACCTTTACCGAAAAGTCACTGGAACGCTAATTCTCTGGTCGGCACTTAAGGTATTAAGGTGACACTAGTCGACATTATTTCCATAGAAATTTCGGAGGGGTTTTACTCTGCTGTTTGACAGTGTACATCCAAAGTTAAACATGATATCGTTTTGTCTCATTAATAAATTTGTCTGTACGGAAACAGAATAGGAAAATAAAATATTATTAAAAAGTTACGAGCTACCAAAAATTCGTTTTTATTGCCAATTTTAACACAACTTTGGGCGTAAATTAGTAATAAAAGAAATGTAAAATTTCCAAAACAAAGTCGGTACCGACACAGCTCAATTATCGAAGAATTCAATAAATTTTATTTGTAATTGATTTATGCAGTGGTTTTTTCATAAAACCCCTTCTTCCAAAGGCATTTTCGTATTTTTTTACGCGCGCATGTTACTATGCATTATCGTGCATCTCACTGAATAATGTTTCCCCCGGTGCGGTGCGGGAGGACGACGCTTACACACACTTGCACGGCGGGCGGTAACGCGCGCTTATTCGAGTTTTATTCGAAACGAAGTTTTGCTATTTTGTAATTTGGACGACAAAGACAAAAGACGGCATGGACATTCATATAATTGAAAGAGATGATGCGTTTTGGACGACAGACAAAATTTTAAAATTTTCGTCTGTAATATAATATAATAATTATAAAAGTAAAAAAAATAAAGTCCTATATACGATTACTATTATATAAAATTGCAAACAATTTCATTGGTGCCGACGGGGATCGAATTTTTTTATTTTTTAAAATAACGTTACCCCCACACTACGATTTTCTCCTGTATCGTGGAGGCAGTTTACAAACATCCAGACCCGGAACAATTATTTGTAGGCCATACAAATACTTGTTCCGTGTGGGATTCGAACCCGCGGCTCCCAGTGCAACAATTCACTGCTAAGCCACTGCGCCACGGAGCTGTCAAATAACCGTTATTCCGTTTATTAGATACCGTTTATTCAGGTATTTCGTTCCCGTGGGATAATTTTCGAGTTACACCCGTTCGAAGCCGAACTCTTGAGTGATCGCTGCATGACCACTCGGGGAAAACTAAACATAATAAAATAAGCAATTTATATTAGGTATATAGAGCCACAGCGCCTAATAATTTCGCGGTTTCACCCGCGTCATCACGTGTCCGAGATGCGTGGCATGACATGACAGCTAGTTCAAGCATTTTATAATTGCTATCAAATATTTTATTTGATAGTAATGTATGGAAAAATTGTCATAATTAACGGAGTTCTTTTATTTTATCTGTAGGCATATTATGCGCGGTTTTTTTTCTGTTTTAAAGAAAAACGTACACGATACATGAACAGTGTGTAGGCAAGAAATGATTCTTGATAAATTTGCTATCAACCTCTTATACTTATTAATCAATTAAACTTTTAAAATACCATAGCAACGTGAAATGAAAGAGTTCAGAAATAAAGATGTAACTAATCATTGTTACGCTCACCCGGGAGATAGATAAAAGTATTCAATTAATTTTGAATTTATTTTAGCTACTAGCTGTTCCCCGCGACTTCGTCCGCGTTTAGTTTAGGGCGGTAATTTTGTTGCACGGACATCTAATAATTTTTCTAAAATTTAAGCAGTCTAAGTTACTTCTTATAACATGAGCTATCTACTAGTGAAAGTCCCGTCAAAATTGGACCAGCCGTTTTGGAAATTAACCGGAACAAACAGACTGACAGACATACTAAAATGTTAAAAATTGTGTTAATGTTATAAGTACCGTATATTATTTCATATGCAATTAGTAAAAAGCTGTTATTTTGACATTACAAACAGACACTTCAATTTTATTTATTTGTGTAGATATAGATAATGATTAAACTAACGGCTAACCTAACCTCGCTCAAAGAAGCTTTCAATACTGGCTTCTCAGTTCGCACCGGGCTAGGGGTTATGCATTGTTTGCGCGTCAAGCCAGGTATTGAATTATTTAATTTTACATTATCTCTTAAACTTTGTACTATATTAACATGGTATAAAGAACGAAGTTTATCTTCATAAAATTGTCTTGATAATGAAGTAACTTTCGTTCGTAAGGATAAATATGCCATGCCTAATAGTTAAATTTTAATTTTTTTTGACACATAATGTCTAATTGTGGCTTATATATAGAAACAGAAACAGAAACAGAAACTTTTTTATTCAATATAGATTATAAATAATACTTATTGAAAGTCACTCTTTTGTATAATTACCACTGGTTCGAAAAAAAAACCTCTGTCCTGGGAAGAACCAGCAAGAACCCAGCGGGACTTTTTTTAAATTACAGCTTACAATCATATATGTTACACAAATTAATTAATTAAGTTAATATAAGAAATATATATAAGAAATAGACATACGGTATCGCGGACTTTTTTTTAGACGGAGTAAAGATCTATATTTTTCTATATATATTTATCATTTTGGGAGCGCTTTTTCTTCTGACTTGCTTAACAAATATAGGCTAGCTGAGATTATAGCCTAATGCTATATAGCCTACACCATTCAACGTGAATCTGGCTATAATATCCAAAAAGATTTTTCAAATCGGACTAGTAGTTCCAGAGATTACCAAGTTTAAACAAACAAAAACACTCTTCTGCTTTATTATATTATTAGTATAGATGTTGCATCGTGTTCGTGTAACTTCGTTTTTGTTGAAACGGTTCGGAACGCCGTACGAACAAGACCTGCGTGAATACTAGTGTCGATATGCTCATCACTGATACTATCTCTGTCGGGCACGATGCCAGGTGAGACAGCGTGCTTTTTGGCCGCGCCCTTTAGCGAGTTCGAGCTCGCGACTTGTGCCACCTTAAAGTCAAAAACAAATAATGAGAGTATTTTAAGTATTAAATAAGTAAATTATTTCTGTAAATCAGTTACACAATAAGTGAACTCTATTTATATTTGTGTACAATAAACTATTCTCATTGAAAGTAATAAGTGAATTACTTTTTTTGTGGTGTGATAGTGATTTTCCATGGATAAACTTTTAATAGCAAAACCGACGAACTCCGACTGATTTCATGGTTCTGCTCATTTTAATATTTGTAATGGACCTTAAAATCTGACATACATTTTTTTCTTTATTGTATTGAGTGGCCAAAGTTAATATATTAATTTAAATTTTTGTCGCAACAACTCTTTATCTTTTAAATCATAAATTGCTATTATATTATTATTTCAGTGTAAGCTGCGTGTCCCCATAGCAAAATACCAAACGACATTATGCTATGGAAATAGCTAAAGTAAACTAGTCTAGCTGTTTCATCACTAGTTAGACTTCTAATCTTTTTTACGGTATATGCGCAGAACTAAGTTTGCTTGCTAGTTTTGATATTATTAGTTTTGGTATTCCTTTATACATATTTAGACTCTGGCTTTGAAACAGAAACAGAAACGAAACTTTTTTATTCAATATAGATTATAAATAATACTTATTGAAAGTTACTCTTTTGTATAATTACCACTGGTTCGAAACAAAACCTCTGTCCTGGGAAGAACCAGCAAGAAACCCAGCGGGACTTTTTTTTAAATAACAGCTTACAATCATGTATGTTACACAAATCAACAACACAACAAATTAGAAATAGCTTGGGAGCGATCACCTCACTTCCAGGGGTTATTATCATCTATAAATTCTTAAATATTATAATAACCCTTTTTATACAAACTTAGTTTTATAAAGTTTTTTGAACTTTGAGCAGGTCAAATTTTGTATATTTTCTGGAATTTTTTTGTAAAAGCGAATACATCGCCCCAAGAATGAATTACTGACTCGATGGAGTCGAGTAACCGGTACTACTAGCTTGTGTCTGTTTCTAGTATTTACAGAATGAATATAACTTATTTTAGTAAAACTACTTTTATTTTTGTGTACGTACATTACATTATCATAAATGTATTGAGAGGCCAAAGTTAATATATTAATTTCCTTAAATTTTTGTCGCAGCGACTCGTTAGGCTTTAAATCATAAATTGCTCTTATGGCCCTCTTCTGTAAAACAAATATAATTTCAGTGTCAGCTGCGTGTCCCCATAGCAAAATACCATACGAAATTATGCTATGGAAATAGCTAAAGTAAACTAGTCTAGCTGTTTCATCACTAGTTAGATTTCTAATCTTTTTTACGGCATATGCTGCAGAACTAAGTCTGCTTGCTAGTTTTGCTATATGGGGGCTCCATTGAAGCTTCGCGTCTAGTGTGATTCCAAGAAAAATGGTGGTATCTACAAGACTCAATTTCTCCCCATTTGTTTGACATTTGGAGTCATATATTTCATACATTTGGTTTTATTGCCATTTCAATGCAAATTATTAACATTAAACCAATTTACTAATTTAGATATAGCATTATTTACTTCGTCATATTTTAGCAATTGTCGACTTAATTTGAAAATTAAAGAAGTGTCATCTGCAAATAATACTATATCATGGTTATCTCCTACTTTGTAAGGAAAGTATACAAGAAACAGAAAGGGGCACAGAATTGAACCTTGAGGCACGCCCATCTGTACCATTGACCCGGAAGAACTTATACTGTTAATGACAACTTTTTGCGTTCTCTTACTTAAATATGAAATAATTAATTTAAGAGCATCACTTCTTACACCGTAGTGTTGAAGTTTCCTGATTAATGTTTCATGGTGAACACAATCGAAGGCTTTGGATAGGTCACAAAATATACCCAAAGCATCCTGTGAATTCTCCCATGCATTAAATATATATTTAATCAGCTCAACACCGGCATCAGTTGTCGAGCGACCCCTTGTGAAACCAAATTGATTTTTGTGGAGTAAATTATTTATATTAAAGAAATTTAACATTTGATCAAGAATAATTTTTTCAAAGATCTTACTAAGTGTTGGTAGTACAGAAATAGGTCTCAAATTGGCGGGATCTAATGTACTACCAGACTTAAATTAAGGTATTAATTTACTATACTTCATTAAATCAGGAAACACAGTGCCATTTAAAAGTAAATTATTAACAATGCGTCAATTTACTAATTTAGATATATCATTATTTACTTCGTCATATTTTAGTAATTGTAGTCTTAATTTGAAAATTAACGAAATGTCATCAGTCAATAATATCTACTTTACTACTATAATACTACATCGTGATTATCCCTACTATATAAGTCATTAATTTATACAAGAAACTGAAAGGGCTCGAGAATTAGGCCTTGAGGCACGCACATTAGTAACACCGATTCGGAAGAACTCATACTGTTAATGACAACATTTTGCGTTCTGTTAATTAAATATGCAATAATTAATTTAAAAGCATCACGTCTTACTCCGTAGTGTTGTAGTTTCCTGATTAATGTTTTATGGTGAACGTAGTCGAAGGCCTTGTATAGGTCATAGGACAAAATATTTTGCCAGAAATGGTTAAATAGCCACATTTGTGACTGTTTAAAGAGAGTGCTTTAGAAGTAAATATTTTATGAAATTCAAAACTTATAAGTTTAAATAATGTTCTATGAAAAAGTGAGTATTGCTTTATATGGAAATAATGAAATCTTATATTATATATGAAATAATGGTAACAAACGAGCGCACTATTCACCTGATGATAAGTGGATCTTTTGGTCCATAAACATCTACGTCTATTCTATGCCTATTCTGAGGACTAAAATGTAGGCCTCTTTTTCAGTAAAACGGGTCTTCAAGACTCTACATTCACTATACAAAATACAGCAGAATGAAGCTGCTATTTCATGCTGACATTCTGTAAGTAAATGGTCCTTCCTTGGTGCTACAATCATTAAAATATAGTTGCAGTTTTGTTCTACCGCGTAGATAATACTGCTGGGTAGAAAGGTTTAAAGTTAATCTTATCACCGAGTAAAACTAAAACAAGATCTAGAAATAAATCCACCAACAAAGTAAAGCTAAAATAATAGAAGCATATATATAAACAACGGAAATAATTTCTCAATGCCGAATATGCCTTAACTTGTCCCGCGGCTGTATCATTCTTTTTATTTCAAAATGTACTACTTTTTAATTTCCCCAAGCATTAGATCTTTCTTTTCAATTTCTGCAAAATGGCATTGTAGAAAAACAAACTCGGTGTAAAACACTATTATCCTCACCATAAATATTACCTGGATATGTTAGGATATAATGTACTACTACTACTAAAAGTAAGTACTAATATTTCCATCATTTCTATTTATGGCCATGGACATAAATCGAGATTTAAATTTTTAAGTTATAAATTTTAATTCGAGTGAAAATTTTGTTTCGAAAGCATAAAACTGACAAAAGAGTTACAAGGCCGACGGTTTTTAATTAAACTTTTAAGTAAAAAATATATGCCGACTTTAACGACCCAAAAAGATTATATTAATAATAGCTTCAGGAGTATAGAAAAATTAAAGCTTCAACTTCAGAAGCTATTATGTGGAAATTATTTTATTGTTCTTTTTTATTTTTTATTTAAAAGTAAATTTTTTTCACAAGCTCTTTCTACTCTCTTGAGGATTTTTATTGGAACTAATAAGCATGGAACCATCCAAAAAGTATCAACATATTTAATAAAATAAGAATCATTGAACTCGGTTCACTATTGTCACAAATATTGCGTCACATGCAAAAAACATACAGTCAAATTGAGATTCCCCTTCTCTTACAAGTTAGACCAAGGAGAAGCAGAATATCATTGACGCTCATCAAGCGTCTTATGAGAACAATTTGGTCGATTGTTCCTTGATTGTCTCTTTGCTCAGTGGTCCTAAACGCAGCTGATTATCTTTAAGTCTTGGGTCAATTACTTTGTTTTTTGACAAGAAATTCTTAGTAGCAGCCCGGAATCAGGAAGTTGGCGGAATTACACCCACGTGTCTCTGAAATTACGTAAAGTCGTTGGTGCTGCGCTTGATCTTTCTCCAGTCGTGTCGGATTACCAACCTATCGG
Organism: Parnassius glacialis; assembly: GCA_033319125.1. NCBI lineage: Eukaryota > Metazoa > Arthropoda > Insecta > Lepidoptera > Papilionidae > Parnassius > Parnassius glacialis. Next base: position 60,792,909 of record JAVANC010000001.1, on the reverse strand, counting down.
ACTATGAGAGTGAAGGAATAGGGAGTGCACCTGTGCTTTTGCTTACATTTAAGCACCGTATTTCTGTCCTGCGCAGATGGCTAGTCTCCTTTGAGCCTAGACGCCGTGACCGAATTCGACATTATTATACTAACCCGTTTGCTACGAATTTTTGGGAGAAATTTTTTTATTCGTTTCTTGTTCGAAACGTTATGATGAACGACTTGATAATGACCCGGTTCAACCTCGTGGAATTAAGTAGTTTCTGAAGTACTTTAAGTGTCAGTTCACCGCCAGCTTTCAGAACACATCTCACTAGACGCATTGCGAACTTAAGTTGCTGCATAGCCATTTTAATCTTGCTCAGACTGACTGTCGTGATATCATCAGAATAGTGCTGGACCCTATATGCGATATGATAATTCATAAATTGCACAACCTCCACAAAATTTTTATACCAATTAAATATTTCGGTTAAAAGATTTTTAAAGTATTTTTTTTTTCTATACTTTTGACGACAAAACTCACGATACCCCATCCACATCATGCGGATGCTTGGCAGTCCACCACTGTGCTATTTACTAGTAGTTTTATATTACGACTTCTTTGTGCCATGCAAGGTGTTGGAGATGTTGCAGTTATTGCCTGGTGTTTTCATGGGCACGGTCGATACTTACCATTAGGAGAACAGTACGCTAATTTTCTCCTTCTTTTATAAATAAATAGTTATTCAATATTGCATAATGTTTTAGCATCAAGTAGTAACAAAAGTAAAATGTTGTAGTGTTCTAGCTCGTAACAAACGGCTTTAACTTGAAACGACTTCTAACACTTGGAAAATAAACTCACAGCGGCGCTCTTGTATGAACTTAAAGAAACTTGGTGTTATATCGCTCAATTAAGTTAGCGGTTTGTTTTCTAAGCCCAAATTTATAGTAGATATATAAGTTTAAAAATAAAAGTTTTAATTGAAAATAGATGTTACTGTCTATGGGCCATAGCATCCACTTGCTATCATGTAAACTGTGCTCGTTTGTCACCCTTATTAAGTGGCGAAGCTTGCGAAGTCACTTATTGATTTCACGATGTCTGTCCGTCTGTCCGTCTGTCCGTCTGTCTGTCTGTCCGTCCGTCTGTCCGTCTGTCCCACGATTATCTCGAGAACGGTTTCGAATTTTCAAATTCTGTTTTCAGCAATCGATTTCTGATCACCCAGGTATCTGAACCTCCTATTTTGAATTTTTTTTCCGTTAGAAACCGCTACAAAGCTGATTGCTACGCCACTTTGCTATGCTGTTAGCTTGCTAGGTTTATTCTTAAAAAAAAATCGAATTTTGTAATAAGCATCTGTTTTTTTTTTGCATCAATTTTTTCCAGTGTGTTTCTTTGTGGATTTTACATGATTCCCTTTGTTTGAAAGTAAGAGTGCTTTTCAAATAGTAGGGGCAGTGTCACGTTACACATCGTGAATAATAATGAGTTTAATATTTGCCGAGTTCTAATTTTACATCTAAACTCAACTTGCACGGCTTAATAATATGTTAATTTACCAAGTTCGTAACAATCTTCATTTATTTATTGATAATGGTCCGCACTGTACTGCAATGAGATGTTATATATAAGATTGGGGTAAATATTATTTGATTTAAGATTAACATTCGTATAATTAACTTTAGGAATGTAAGAAGTAAGACTTGTTGGAAGTCGATGGATGCTGGTGGCTCAGGATCGTGAATTGTGGCATCCCTTGGGAAAGGTCAAGAAATGCCACAAAACATTTTACGTGGTAGAGCCATGCTGCAACTATATTAGCAGTATAGTTGTAGCGCGAATGGGTCGGCTCGACCCGGGAAAGACCACGCTCTCATAGAATACCAGCGTAAAACCAGTCGATCAACATTGATGTGTTTTGTATAGTGAGCGTAGAGAACAAGAGACCCATTTTATTGGAAACCAGGCATTCCATCTTAGTCCTTACGGGTGACAACGCGTCTGCATTTTGATTCGTAATCGAGAATATATTTTAATGTTTATGGGCCAGAGCAAACACTTACCATCAGGTGGACTGTGTGCTCGCTTTGTCACTGTTATCCTTTAGAAAAAAGCCTATGCCCAGCATTGGACTTGTGAAAGGCTGTAATAATGATAATCATGACGATATATACGACTATTATATTGAGTTGTGCAGTCTTATTCTGTCCGGTGCAGTGAACTAGAGAATATTATAGAGAGTGCTTTAGCACTCTATAATCCCGACTCGTGCACTATAATCCAGTCCTGCGCAGATGATAGTGAGCGTTGAGATTGGGCGCTTTTACTTAAATTTGGCCCAGAAGGTATTATTATTATTATAAATAATAACACTACATTTCATATTATAAAAAAAATTAACTTATATGTTATATATTTATCTATCCATAGCCCAATACGCATAGGGCCACATTTTTGCTTAGGAGTTCTTCTTTGTAAATAACACTCTTTTATATGTTTCTGCTGCCAAGGTTGTATTTTTGACCTTAAGGAATCCATAACCCTATGACTTCATACGTGATAGACTTACACTGTAGTGTATTATGGTAGGAGCACGAATGGGTCGGCATGACCGGAAAACGGAATCACGCAGCATACCAGTGTGTAATAAAAGCTTAATGCTGCTTTGTTTCATATGGTGAGTGTAGAAACCGGAGACCTTTTTTACAAGGAACAAGGCATTTCATCTTAGTCCTCAGGGTTGATAACCCATCTGCATTATGATTCTTAATCGAAGAAGGAGATAGACATCTACACGCAGCATTCACTTACCATTAGGTAGACTGTGTGCTCGTTTGTCACCCTAATTATATATATAAAACCTGTGGGTGTTGTCAGAGTTTAATATGGAAAAGATATTCTGATAAAAGTCGGTATAGCCATCTCTTATCACCAGGAGCTACACGGCTCTTAGTTGCAAGTTGTACTTGTATTGCAATTAAGTAAAGAACTTTTCCGTTCGTTATTTCTCAAAAATAAATTATGATAAATTAAGATAAGGTGATTTGAAGCTCATGAATGCATTTATCAATTTCAAATTCTTGATGTAAGCAGGAAACCTTTTATCCCCTCCAAAGTAACCTTTTCAACGTTTGTCGGGACGGTACGAAACCTATTTGTTAATGTCACTTCAGACAGTTTCACGTAATTGTGTATATAACTATATGATGCTAAAATAAAATTGTATTTAGTCTTTTTATGAATTATTTAACACACACACGCGAACGCACACACGTACACAGTACACACACACGCACACACAGGTATATACAAATTACATTGTATATTTAACTTGAATATTACCTGCATAGAATTATTACCCAGTAGAAATGCAGTCCAGTACAATACACGAGCGTTAAAGTGACGCAAGGTCATTATGTTAGTGGGCGCGAGTCGAACGTGCCTATGCTCGTCACACGCACACATACACGCCTTTCAGTGATACCAGTTTCTGGCGTTTGCAAACAAATTGTGCAAATCACTATTTTATTGATTAATTTTAAATAATCTATTTAATAAAGATTACGTATTGCGTATGAAGTAGTATTTTATGAGAATATAAAATAGAATAAAATAAACACGATAATGATGGTACTAATATAACTTTATTATACATAATTTAATGGTACAAAAATGCAGACGTAATAAAATTTAGGAATTTTACTAAACACAATTAATTTACTCGAATACAAAAAACACATCGTGTAATGTTTAATTTTAACCGACTTCAAAAAAAGGACGAGGTTCTTAATTCGATTTCTTCCTCAGAAATCTATAATTTCTAAACCGATTTAATTTTTTTTATTTGAAAGACTATACACACAGATTGATCCAATATACACGCGGAAATTATAATGATTTTTTTTCTCGAAGTCAAATGATTTTGTCTTGGTAGTATAATAGATTTATTAAAATAAAAATTATTAGGATTCAATAATGGCAGATTTACAATCGAGAAGAACAAAACTCGAATGTGATCTCAAACCAATAGCACTATCACGCAGGTAGGTTGGGCGTGCAGGCAAGCTTATGTCGTATTACTATAATAAAGTCAAAAAAAAAATCGCTGGACGTAACGTAATATAGATGTGCCAACTCGAAAAAATTACAACTCCAGTTAGCTCGAGTAGAAATTCGCGCAACTTGAGTTTAAACTCGTGTTACGCAACTTGAGTTAGCAGTACCTAATAGAGTAAATGATTTGTCACAATATACTTTTTATGAATTTGTTTTTCTATCTAGCTCTTTGGCGGGTTGTGATAACCATAATTACCAAACGTATTATGTAGGATTGAAATAAAAAGTTCTATTTAGTATGTATCACATACTTATGTATATTTGATTTTAATCTTAGTTATAGTAAATACTTTTATTTATCAACAAAACTAGCTATGTAGCAGTCTTTACAGAACAATGTTAGTCTAGCTTTATGATATAGGTACATAAACTATTAATATTTTACTATCAGAGTCAAAATGTTCTTAAATAAATTGAGTTGGTTTTTATAAGTTAAGTGTTAACTTACTATAAATATTTAAGTGTTAACTTAACTTACTATACATATTTTAATTTTGAAGTTGGTGACAATTGGAGTTAATTTAAAATATGGTGTATCTTTTAACTGAACCAATCTTTTCGGGTATTACAATAATAGGTCTGTGACATACATAACTATATTAATCATTAACCCTTCAAAATTATAAAAGAAATTAAATTACATAACTTAGCTATTATAAAATTCTAAATAACAAAGTGTTTTGGTTGTAGCTAAATACTCTTTTAAACACAAAGCGCGCACACAACGAACGAATCGCGCTCTTACTCTTTTGCTGGCTCACTTGATCCGTTCATGTGCAGCAGCCCAAACTCGAGTTAGGGAGATTCAACTCGAGTTAAGCGCAAATCGAGTTAAGTCGAGTTAGTAACGCGAGTTGACCCATCACTATAACGTAGTGTTACGTCTATAGTACGCGATACCGCGCGCTGCCTACACAGTGAAGGGCCACTAATAAATGTTCAGATCTTGAACTCTCAAGCGTAGTGATATGACATAAACTATTCTCGACGTCCATCAACGAGAGTTATTACTATTGTAAAAGTCCCCTTTTTTAATTGTAATATTTTTTATTTTAATAAATTGAGTCTACTATCGAGACAGTATAATTTGGCTGCGGGAATACAACCACTAAAATTTCAGCATGTATATACGAATTGATCGAGAATCGTCTTAGAAATCAGTGTATATACGAGTACATAATTGAAAACCTCTCTTTTTTGGCAGTCGGTTAAAATAGAAAATGTTTGAGTGTAAAGTGACATCTGATTAATAAAAGCGGTCTTATTAATAATCTCTCGATGTTGTCAATAGAAAAGTTTTTATTCTATAATATAAAACGTGGACTTAGTCAATAAGCAAAGCAATTAAAATAAAATAGTTGCGTTAAAATGGCACCGACGAATAGAATAGAATAGAATAGAATAGAATAGAATAATTTTTTATTCAATATTGATTATTACATAATACTTATTGAAAGTAATTTTTTATTTACCACTGGTTCGGAAAATACCTGTCCTGGGAAGAACCAGCAAGAAACCCAGCGGGACTTTTTTTTAAACATAATTTCACTTAACAATAATTTTGTTTATACAATTTTTAATGATATTTTCATAGAACCAGCATGGTGGCGATCACCCTATTCCCAGGGGTTATTTTCATTCATGTATTCCTTGATGTTATAATAACCCTTCCTGTACAGTTTTTCTTTAATAAAACTTTTAAACTTGTTTATTGACAAACTTTGAATATGTTCTGGGATTTTGTTTTAAAAGCGTATACATTGCCCCATAAATGAATTACTGATTCTGTGGAGTCTAGTAACTGGCATTACAAGCTTATGTTTGTTCCTAGTATTTAAAGTATGCACATCCTTATTCTTATTAAAGCTATTTATGTTTTTATGCACATACATTACATTCTCATAAATATATTGCGATGCAAAAGTTAATATGTTTATTTCTTTAAATTTTTCTGTGAGGGACTCTTTACAATTTAGGTTATAAATCGCCCGTACGGCTCTCTTTTGCAAAACAAATATAGCTTCAATATCAGTCGCATTACCCCATAGCAAAATTCCATAAGACATTACGCTATGAAAGTAACTAAAATACACTAATCTAGCTGTCTCAACATCTGTGAGACTTCTAATCTTTCTTACAGCAAATGCTGCAGAACTAAGTCTGCTTGCTAATTTAGATATATGGGGGCCCCATTGAAGTTTCGCGTCAATAGTAATACCAAGAAAAACAGTGGTATCCACAAGACTCAACTCCTCCCCATTTAACAGCACATTGGTATTCGAATGTTTACATTAGGTATTGTAAATTTAATACACTTTGTCTTATTGCCGTTTAAGAGCATATTGTTGGCGTTAAACCAATGTACCAATTTCGATAGAGCATTATTTACATCGTCATAACTAATTAACTGTCGTTTGAGTTTGAAAATCAAAGAGGTATCGTCAGCAAATAATACTATATCGTGATTGTCCCCTACAAGATAAGGTAAGTCATTAATATAGATTAAAAACAGGAATGGGCCAAGAATCGAGCCCTGAAAGACGCCCATTGATACTACCGATCCGGAGGAACCTTTACCATTAATCACTAATTTTTGAATTCTGTTACTTAAATATGAAGTAATAAGTCTAAGCGCTAAATTTTTTAGGTGCTCAAGCTCAACGCATGTCATTTCTACAGTACGCTCAACAGAGAGGCTCACAATGTCTTTACGTTATTTACATGATAAGGATTTATTAGCTAATATTAAGGAGCCACCACGTAACTTAGTATCTCTATTGAACGAACTGACCACCTGGTGATTACTGAAATTAAATATGGAGTTGTAATCTTTCAACCAATGTTCAGTAATACATAAAATATGTATACTGTTACTATTTAAAAATAATTCAATTTTTAATTCTTTGCCTAACATACCTTGTATGTATTGATGCACCAGGTTGATACAGTTTTTATTATTGTTATTTTGTGAAATTACATAATTATGTATTGGTAAGTTGCATTCTAAGCTATTTAAATTATATTTGCTAGAGATTACCTCTATTGTCTTATTATCTAATTTAAATTACTTGGAACTGGTTCCAAATCATATGTAAAATTATTTTAATGCTCAAAGAAGCAGGTGTCAAGGTAGCCAAATCATTGGCTGAGTTAAAATATAAATAATAAGATAGCGTATTTGCTACCAGTCTTAAACTATACTTTGATAGGTAATACCTATCTCTTGTCAAAAACTTCTTAATTAAATTATTTAAATCAATTAAATGAAATTTATAATTATTACAATTATATGTCAATTTTACATTATTATTGCATATTAAATTATTCATTTGGATATTTAAATCATGTCTTAATTTATTTTCTTGTGGCAGACCCCATAAGTAAGGCAATGTAAACAGAACAATCTTGTGAACATTTAAATTATTTAGAATTTCAATATAATCCAATAATTGTTTTTTATTTACATTGCCCCTTCTTCCAATAAGAAATATCAATATACTATTAGAACTATGGCTACTTATTAGAATTTTATTTATAATTTGACTAAATGTTGCTCCAGGCATACAATAATTAGTAATTTGGTGTTCCTTTAGACAGTTATTTAACACTAAACCTAAGTTTTTACCTATATCATCACTGTACACAACAATATTATTTTTGCTAACATTTAAATTATTCAAATTATTCAAATTATTTATTGTTCTGGAACTGTCATGGAGTTTATAAGTAGGAGAGGGATTATTTTTCTCCATATTATTAACACATACTGCCCCTGAAGTAACCGGTAATGAGCGCTGACACTCACACTGATGCTTTACTAATGACTCAAAACGTTCCTCATTATATTTACACAGTGTCACCAGTTCGTCCATGGCCAGTATATGTTCCTTTATTTCATTTTGAGCTAATTTATATTTATTTGTTATAACTTGCAGTGCATTATGAAGTGAAGAAATTTCTGAATTAAGATACTCCATGTCAGTCTCATAACTTTTCCTAATGCTATCCACCTCAATTGAATATATTTTGACCTTATTAATTAATTCTTGTTTTTCTTTACATAACTTAACATGATTTTTAATACTTATTTTATTTTTTATGTTTTTTTGCAATTTATGAATGTATTTATTAATTTTAATGTATTTTTTTAATTTATTGTTACTGCAAGCGATTCTTCCTGCTGTTCCCGATATGAAGACATCTTCACCTGTCAAATCCACTGTTGATGATGTTTGTAACAATTTTGAGGATTCTTGAGACGTTGTGCATTCTACAAGTTCATGGAACAGACTCTGAGTTTTGGAGGCTTTTAAGTTGTCTAAGTTGTTGTTTAGTTGTAAAATTTGCTTTTGGGCTTCATTCAATTGTAATTGCAATGCAGCAATGAATTTGAGAGCTTCCTCATATTCCTTGCTGCACTGATCAAACTCATTGACCGTTCCCTGAACCTGGTCCCTTTCTTTTAATACATTAAGATAATCTGTGTGTAACATTGCCATGTCACACTTTAATTGTGTATTCTTTTTAATTATTTCAACTATTTCTTTTTCATTGTCATCCCTTTCTTTTAGTAATATTTCACACTGCTCCTTGCACACCTTTAGTTCCTGAAGCGCGAGCTGGAGCTGGGTCTCAAGCTGGCGCGTCTTGGCATTACGAGTATTCATTTTGCTATGTATTTATTAGTTAAAATATTAAAACTAGAACTTCTACTTAATACAGAAGTAGCAGTGTAAATAACGACAAGAAGTTATGGTGTGAGGTTATATTTGTAGATTTTAAATGAAACGGACGGACGGATCGCGATCAGCTGATCACTCCGTATTAGTTTTAAATAGGCACCCATTGTTAATATTATGTCAATACTTAGAGAAGTAGGTATATATATACCATAATAACTCAAATGTTTATATATATATAACGATATATATAAACATTTGAGTCTTATACAGAGCGTTGCGATTAAACGTTTTAAACACAAATAGAAAAATTAATATTTTTAAAAGAAAATTGTGATTTTTTTCCCCACAAGTAGCAACATTTGTAATATGATAGCTTAAGTAAATATATTTTTAGTTTAACATATTTATAATGAATGAAATATATGAAATTATACTAACTGCGGCGGGTCTTGCAGAACTTAGCTACGACCACATGGACAGTTTCCACGAGCTTGTCATTTATATCGTCCACTTTATCGAAGTCTTCTAGGCACTGAAAACGGTGTTGTAACTTTAGCTGAATTGTTTCAGGACTTTGGAACAGAGCACGAGGGGGACGGAGCGTTGACTTCATTATACGAAGACCTCTCCAACTTAAGGTTTAGGTTCAGTGTTCCTCTAACCATTCGGTGAACGCTACCAGTTTTCACCCTCGCGATCACGGAGACATCACTGAACAGTTGTCGTCTGGTCGTCATAATGAAGTCAATCTCATTTTTTGTCGAACAGTCGGGGCTCGGCCAGGTCCACTTCCTGTGGGGCCGCTTCTAGAAAAAAAAGTTCATCATAAAGAGTTCCTCTTTCTCCATGAAGTCGGCCAGCTGCTGGTCCCTTGGGTTCCGTTGCCCTATTCCAAATTTCCCTACTTTCAGCTCACCGTTCTCTTTTGTGCCTAGTTTTGCATTGAAGTCCCCCATTAACACCGTATGTTGGGTTTTGGTTGAATGCATGGCTCTAGAGATATCCTCATACATTTCCTCCACCTCCTCATCGAGGTGTGCCGAGGTTGGTGCGTAAACTTGTATGACCTTCAGCGAATACCGTTTGGTGATTCTGAGTATAAGGTACGCAACCTTCGTCGACACAATCTTTACAACGTTTTTAACGAGAGACTTGTGGACGATAAATCCGACACCTCCTTGGGACAGATGGTCGCCCTACCGGTGATAGAGCAAGCTACCGGATTCGAGGATAACCGTGTCCTCCCCCTCTCTTCGAACTTCGAATAATCTTATAATATGCCAGCGTAACTTGTCTATCTCTTCTTCCAGCTCCACGATCTTCTCGTCAGTCCTCAGGGTGCGTGCATTGTATGTTGCCAGGTCCAGTCGTCTAAGGTGGCAATCGAACATCCACCGGAGATGCTTAGCACCCCCTGCCCCGCCGTTACCATGGTCGCCACCATAGCCAGGAATAGCGGGGCCGCCAGGGACTGGTGGCCATCTGTTTGTTGCTCTAGTCATTGGGGGTATTTGCCATAGTTGCCGCGCTTGGCGAGCGGGTTGGCAACCGCAGTTTTTTATTGTAATTTTTGCTGTTATCAGGAAGATGCTGCTGCCCATCTCCTGCTTGTTTCCCTTTGTCGCCTTTTATGACACCAACAGGAAGATATCGGGTAGTGGATATTCTTGACCGCCACTACACGAGACTACTATTTAATCTCAATATGGTACATTATGAAAATATATATATATAAATATTACATTAATATTTTACACATATTGACACATTAAGGCGTGGAGTTTTTTCTCTAAATATTTATGGGATGCTCTCTCACAGTTATAATCTACTAAATAAAAAATCAGTATCGCCATATTCACAATTGACGAATGTGTTGCGTGACAAGTGGTAAAATTAAAATTTTTGTACAACCGACTTCAATAAAAATAAAATGAGAACATCGTCAAAGTTGTCGCAGTCAATTTAATACGATTTATTAAGGATAACTCAAAAACTGCTGGTCAGATCTTGATCTAATTCAAGTGGAACATATGGATCATATGCATTCACATGGGAAGCAACAGCTTTCAAATAAGAAAAGAATCATCAAAACGGTTACTTACGTTACGTAAACTTCTTATTTGAAGTCGGTTAAAAAACTAAAATACACCAGCAAAAATTGCCTTCGCTTCTCGTCACGACCCGTACGAAACCGCAGCATTTAGCTATTTTACACTTCCCCGGTCGGTTAACAGTAGTTTGTTAAAATGATCAAGTTTGTCGTGTTACGACGAACGTGAACGTTTGCTGGCCTAATGCGTAGGGCCGGCCCGAGGCGGCCGCTCCAAGTGGGCTTGCCTAGTCCACACTAGATATGCGTTGATGGACTGTGGCGGGAGGAGTGTTGATATGGCGATGCGGCACTTGTCCAATACCCCGCAACTTTGGCAGGGTCGCACCGTTGATGCGGTGGTGGTGAGGCCGCGGGAAGACAGAGACACCCTACACTCCGCAGTCGAAACTTGGTTGGTGGTGTAGTATGCGTAGGCAAAAAAAAGGTACGAACCGCTTACCCATTTCTGTCGACAAATAGTAGTGCATGCACTGCTGTGTTATTGTCTGAAGGGTAAAAAGAGCGAGCCAGGCTGTGAGGCATTCCATATTGGTCCTTAAAGTAGGCACATCTATAGCCATCTTTGTTTGGAGTTGGTTGCAGGTATTCATGGGCTGCCGTAGACACTGACTGGTGCAAAAGTTTGTTTGTCACTTCAATTTTATGTATAAAAAATTGTACTTAATATACAACAGTGCTTGAGCAGTTTTTTTGTTATTATGAGTTGGCAAAAAATGCTCACAACCATCACACGGCACTATACGGCCCAATCTCGACTACACGACCTATATTCCATTAAAATCATTATCGTCATCATCGTCATTACATACCATGACTTCATGTCCACTGCTGAAGGAATCCCATAACGAAATGGAATGCCACAAAGTCTCGTATCGAAAAGTAAAGTGTAGGCCAAGAAAACATGTGAAGTCCACCAACTAACACTAGATTAACGTCGCGGCGTCTCCCGTAGATTTCCTCGTAGTTGAGATATTTGCCGGTATTGGCAACCGCAGTTTTTTTAATTTTAGTCGTTATTAGGAAGACTGTGCTGCCCATCTCCTGATAAGTTTTCCTATGTCTGTATGTATGTGGATGATATGGGGTAGTTGATATTCTAGAATAGAATAGAATAGAAAAGAATAGAATGATTTTTATTCAATATTAATTATTACATAATACTTATTTAAAGTGATTTTTTATTTACCACTGGTTCGAAAAATACCTCTGGTCCTGGGAAGACACAGCAAAAAAACTCAGTGGAACTTTTTTAAACATAATTTCACTTAACAATAATTTTGTTTATACAATTTTAAATTAATTTTCATAGACTCAGCATGGTGGCGATCACCTTATCCCCGAGGGTTATTTTTATTTATGATTTCTTGATAAACTGATATATAACGCTTTTTGTACAGTTTTTCTCTAATAAAACTTTTAAACTTTTTTAATTACAAACTTTGAACATGTTCTGGAACTTTGTTGTAAAAGCGTATGCATTGCCCCATAAATGAATTACTAATTCTGTGGAGTATAGTAACTGGCATTACAAGCATAATATTATGTTTGTTTCTAGTGTTTAAGGTATGAAGATCCTTATTCTTATAAAAGCTCATTATGTATTTGAATCTTTACAATTTAGGTTATAAATCGCCCGTATGGCTCTCTTTTGCAAAACAAATATTCTAATCCTCTAAAATAATCAAGAGGCCTATGCCCTACAGTGTGACGTATATTTAGAGCTACATAGGCCGTAACTTTGTCTAGATTATTACGTTATTTAAGACTTAACTTCATATTGATCTTTTAAATAAAATTAATGAAATAATGTACTAGTAGTCGATCGAGTAAATTTTAATTAATTTATTGGCTTCGGCCACTTAGAACGGTCTAATGAAGTAATTATGCTCAGAGTATATTCATTGAATGTCATTGTAGATATTATGAATTTACCCAGTAACGTAGCATTGATTTAGTGCAAAATCTTCTGCGTCCTCTCTATAATCACAAGTATAATATTGTAAAATATAAATGAAATAAAAATTTAGTTCTACGAAGTAAAATAATAAAATTTTGTTTGTCAAATGATATTATATTTTTCTTAAATTTACGATTCCGACGGTTTCGAAATGGAGTTCCTGGACTGGATAGTAAATGCCGCAAGAAACTACGTGGAAGAGAGTATCGCTTCTATAAGGCCCCTCTTTACATTTGTTTATGTTTGGCGAATAAACGTTTGGCCATCATACTCACAATCATTGCGGCTATTCACATATTCGTGAATAGACGTAATGATCGCAATAGTTGGCGATCGTTGTCTTTCTGTCTACTATTAGCTGTAACGCCCTATTTCACTCCCTCAGGGGTTGTATTTCCCAAAATCCTTCCTTAGTGTGTGTTACCGTTAAGCAAATAGTATATATGCCAAAATTCAATTTAATCGCGCGTATAGGTTTGGAGATCTCGTGATAAGCGTAAATGAGTCAATGGTATTTCACTTGTATATATATGATCGGATACGCCAAAAACGATGTTTGCAATGATTTCAAAAATATATAAGTCAATGGATGTTTGTGTTTAGTTATTGTTAACAATAACATGTTATCAGTGGTATCAAATGTCAATTTATTTGCTGACATTTGTATATTTGAAAAATGTAGCGAAAGTTATGGTAAAAGGTTAAGCTCAATTTATGGTTTTTAAATTTATCATTGCTATATACGTATACAAAGTGTAGGGCTGCTCTGAACTAGATGGAGTGACGACTTGGTAAGAGATGAAGGTGTGTCAGGACTGTGCTTTGTGGCGGTTCTTGAGGGTGACCTATGTTCAACAGTGTACTTGTGTGAATGGCTGTAATGATGATAATGATTTCATAAGTAAATAATTGTAGCAACAAAACTCTGCATAATGCTACGGCATTTAAAAAAAGAACATAATTAAAAGACGATTTAGCTAAAATATTTCGATAATTTAAAATAATACCACAACTTAAAAAAAACATAGAGTACAGAACATACGCTGTGTTATGTAATAGGATATGTATGGGTGTTAAATTTATTTTATAAGACCTGTATAGTTTATATTGTTTATTTAATAAATTACTTTCTTAAAAGCCAAACGAATGTTATGTAATAGGATACAGTTTACTTTATATTATAAGAGCTGTATAGTTTATATTGTTTACTTAATTGGTTCCTTACAAGCCACACTAGTTCGATTGTAATATAATATGCTAATGTTTATAGTTTACTATAAGTTAAGCAAAACACCAAAAACAATGTCGTCTCTTTATGTTTAAGCCCCCCTCCTAGCTTCCAACACTATTTAAACTAAATCTTTCGATTCCTCAAGGCAATTCCATTACCAAGTTCTCTGTATCACCTACTATATTTTAAGTGAGTTCAAAAGTATTAAATAAATTGATTTTTATAAGAGTTTTTGTCTCCGCCACATAACAGCTGCAAGAATAATCGCTTTTGTGAGTTCATCCAACGTTCATTCGTCCAAACTCTAAACCGACGATCACTTTTGTACTGCTCGACCATAACAAAAGCGGGCAGCATTCTGTTAAACAGGATTAATTAAGGGGATGAAATGTTTGTTTATTTATTTATTTATGAGAAGCCAGGGTAATTACAATAAAACATTTCTTACGAATACAAATAAAGTTAATATTAAATGTAAAACTTATTTATGGCAGTCACAACGTAATTCATGACTTGAGTAAAATAAAAGAAGTTCATTGAATATATTTTATGGTGTTAAATGGTTATGGTAAACTTTTTGGTAAACTTTTAGAAAGTTCCTTTGCAAATTTCAATATTCATTAGAGTAATAATAATAATAATAATAATATATTTATTTGCTTAAAACATGGTATGAAAAGGTTTTACAAATAATATACAATTGAACAACATGTTTTGCTACAGTTACATATAGCATGCAAAGGTTTTGTTTTGTACATTAAGGGTTATGATTAAAAAAGTCTATAATGCTGTAGAAATTATTCTTAGTTAGGTATTCTTGTAATTTAGATTTAAATAATTTAGTATTTAACCTTTTTAGATCATTTGGTAACTTGTTATAAATACGTACACACATAGATAGACAACTTTTATTATATTTACTTATTCTAGGTATGTTACTTAAAATGAGCTCGTATGGATTTCGCCGGTTTCGAGGATTTGCATCATTTGCCGTGTTAAATAAATATTTATGCTTCCATACGAACATGCATATTTCATAAATATAAAGACACGGGAAGGGTAATAAGTCAAGTTTTTTAAACGTCTGTTGACATGATTCAGTTGGTTTAAGCCCACATATTGCTCTGATGCATTTTTTTTGTGCACTAAATGCTCTATTTTGATCCGTGCTTTTACCCCAGATTATAAGTCCATAGCGCAGTATTGACTCCACGTATGCATGGTAGGACAGAACAGCCGTTTTTATGTTTGTAACGTTTTTTAAATGTTTAAGGGCGTATGCAAACTTATTTAATCTCGTAGATACATCGTTTACTTGCAATTTCCAGTTTAAATTTTCGTCTATAGTTATTCCTAAAAATGTTTTATTTGTTACTGATTTTATTTTTGGTATGTTAAGATTAAAATTATATTTCTTATTATTACATTTATTGAATTGTATATATACAGATTTGTCAATATTTATTTTCAAATTGTTTATGTCAAGCCAATCAATTAAATTATCTATAGTATTATTTATGTCAGTCTCGTGGTCATTAATAGTATTACATTTTTTATTAGAGGTCACAATTATTGAAATGTCATCCGCGAATAATATGCATTTATGATTTATTACATTAACAATGTCATTTATATATAATAGAAATAAAATAGGACCGAGCACACTTCCTTGTGGAACGCCATACCTATTGAATCTATATTCAGACGAATACGGTATGAGATCCTTATTTTCATCTATTTTCATGACCGTAACACATTGCTGTCTGTTACTAAGGTATGAAGATATCCATTGAAGAGTATGTCCTCTAATCCCAAGCTTTTCGAGTTTTTGTAGCAGGAGGTCGTGTGAGACCAAGTCAAAAGCTTTAGATAGGTCAAAAAATAGCCCTGTAGTTAAATGATTATTATTTAAATTTTCCGAGTATTATTTTTAGGAGAGAAAAAATGGCCAACGTTGTAGATTTGTCTTTTTGAAATCCGTATTGTTCGTTAATTATAATATTATATTTGTTGCAGAATTCGATTATTCTTTTGTACATACACTTTTCATATATTTTGGACATAATAGGTATCAACGTTATTGGGCGATAATTGTTGACTATATATTTCTCTCCTTTTTTAAACAATGGTTTAACAATGGATAACTTAAGTGCATCTGGAAAAGTTCCACACGAAAAAGATAAATTTATTAAATGAGTTAAGATTTCTATAATTTCGTTGATACAGTTTTTATAATTTTTGTACCTATGTCGTCATAGCCCGCAGAATTAGTATTTTTTAATGACATTGTCTCTCTTTTAACTTCGTCTTTCGACATAGGTTTGAGAAACATAGAGTTAATATGATAACTGTTACTTAGTAAGTTTTTTTCTTTTTGTGTGTGTTGTTTCGTGTGTTGAATTAATATAGTGATTGTTGAACGCAGAGGCTATTTCTATTGGGTTCGTGATAACTGCGTTATTAATTATAATTTTTTCTATGTTGTTTTTGCTATGTAAGCTACCTATTTCATTTTTAATAATGTTCCACGTAGCCTTACACTTATTGTCATTGTTATTAATAAACTTTACGTTGGAATTTTTTTTTGAATTATAAATACATTTTCTTAATATTTTGGAATATGTCATATATTTTGCTTTATTAACAGCATTTGTATTTCTATAGTATTTATATCTTAGGATTCGTTTGGTTTTAGAACTTGTTTTGATTCCTTTACTTATCCAATTTTGTTTCTTATTACTATTTATATCTACTTTAATTCGTACTTTTGGAAAACAAAGATTATATAAAAGACAGAATAAGTCATGAAAACTACTGAAAGCGACGTTAGCATCATTTGCCGTTTTCGCTTCAGACCAATACATTTTTTGTAGACATTCTTTAAATTTCCTAATATTATCTAAGTTGTAATCTCTTTTATAAATATAGTATATCGCTTGCTTTTGTATATCATGTTTTAAAGGAAAGCTTAACAATTGTGCTGTGTCGTGATCAGATAGATAAAGTGGTAACACTGTTGCAGCTGCATCCGGAATTTTACTCAAAATATGATCGATGCAAGATGACTTACGGGTAGGTACATCAATGTGTATTTTTAAATTGTAATTATAGCATAAATCTTGAAGTTCATTTGTGATATAACCTCTTTTTAATGTGTTTATGTTAAAGTCACCAGCCAATACTAAACGTACTCTAGATTTGTATTTCATAGTTAAATCGTGTAAGAGATTATTTAGTTTAGATAGAAATTGGGTCGGATCTGATTGGGGTGTTCTGTAGAGACAAACAGTTATTAATTTAATACACATCAGTTCTATGCCGCAAACTTCAAATGTATTCTGGGACGCATATTTTTTTATAAATGACAGTTCATTAAAAATCAATCCTTTTTTAACCAAGATGCAAGTTCCCCCTCTTTGCTTTTCTCTGCAGAAATTAGCGGCCATTACATAATCATTTATATATTACTAGCAATCCGCCCCAAGTTTGCGCGGGTGATTTCTGGCAGCGCCACCTACCGGGTACATTTGTAAATCTGGATCATCCAGGGTCTCACTAAAACACTCACACAATTTTCATCCAAATCGTTCTAGCCATTTTGAAGGAGTTCAGTAATAAACACATGTACAGAATATACAGCAGGCAGTCTCGCTTACAACAACTTGTCCAGTCAGCTGCGAGAACAATATGAAATAAATTTGTGATCGTAGACATACAGCAGCAGCGTTCAGGGAAAGAGGTCAGTTGCTTTGGTTAGATACTTTGTTCAAACATATCAATTGCTTGGATTTGTCTTGTTATATTGCGGGAAACGTATTGCTTAAATTTATTTCATTTATTTTTAAACCTTTCCTTCATTCATTTATTAATACTGCTGCACAATATTCTTGCCCAGAGATCGCCCGAAGTCCACTGAAGCCTTGCGTCCAGAGTTATGCCAAGAAAAGCAGTGGAAATAGTAGCATCATTACAATCGCATGGCCTAGTGGATTATACTACGTAGGTACAACGACGTCAGTCTTGGGAATCTTTGAGCTTAGATTTGCGGGTCTGATTTTATTATGATAAGAATAGAATAGAATACAATCATTTGATTGAAAGTAATTTGAGCTTTATGCATGGTATGGAAAAATCCTCTGTTCCGGAAGAACCAACTTACAATATAATATTTTTTACAATTAATGTTAAACATTTAGAAACAGCGTGGCTGCGATCACCCCCTTTCCGTCATTATCAATCATGTACTCTAAAGTAGTATAATAACCCTTACCAAAATTTTAAACCTTTTGATATTAACACTTTGTTGTAAGAGCGTATACATTCATAGATTGTGACCCCACCCCTAGTTATCTTTCTTTCCTTCATGTTAAAGACCTTTATTTATCACATAAGAACAAATGAAGTTCGCTTAATACTGATAAACAGTAAATAGTTAAAAATAGTTTCCCTTCTGGCAAGTCCTACAATTTAATCGCTTTGTAGCTGACATTATTTCAGACAGTATTCAAGAGAAAAAAAATCTTAATTAAGTAAGAGTTTTTACCAGTTGCAATGGCTTACTGCAGTGTTCTCAAATAATATACGTAATTCTTAATAGCGTCAAAGCGGCAGCAGTTTGCAGTAGAAACTTTTACCAGCGAGTTTTAGAAATTAAATGAGGCATAAACTGATATGAATCTATGACCTAAAGCTTAAATGGTTTGAAATGAATAAAAAACAGTTAGTAGAACAAGAATGGTGAATTGAAATTGAATTGAAGTGAAAGTTTTTTTTAATCATTCAAGAATACACTATTTGTCACCATAATAAAAGAAACCTAAAACTAAAGCATAATAAAAGACTATTATCCATGTTGACTAGTGACTGGTCCCAGTTTCGTTTATTTTTATTAATGTGCCGTCATTTACATTTTTTTAAAAACATCAATAAAATTCTATTTTATCAATAAAAATATAGCCTAGATCACTCCAGGCTTTGCTTGCTATCTCATCGTGAAGTTTCTTCACAATCGGTTCAGTCATTGCGAAGATTAGCTTGCATAGACAGAAAGCAAATATTTTGCAAATTGTTGTACATATCTTAATGATATACAATAACCACCTGAGCTAGATAAAAGGTAGTTTCTTCGATATTATAGTTAATAGAGATTAGATTAGATAATTAATAATTGTGTAAAATTGATTGTAGTCAAAATAAAAACTTATTAAAGAACGAAAAGTACCAGGAATGTATAAACGGACAGTAGTTTTACCGTGTGATGTTGCTTAAGAGATCTATCTCTCTAGATTCTATCACTACTTTTATTTGTACTTCGTAGGTGTCGTGAAAAGCGACTATGGGAATGGTTCCCATATACTGTTTCATTTTCCCGCTGTCGCCTCTTACAACACCTTTGGCATGATATGGGGTAGTGGATATTCTTACTCCACCCCATATTACCTTAATAAATATTATATACTATTTTGTTTAAGTAATTAGCTAATTAACATTTAACGTCTTTAATATAATAGATTTCCGTGAAGTAACGATTCTATTATAAATGCATGCATTACTTGATTTATCTGTATATATCAACAGTTTATGAACTTAAAAAATTAAAATAAATTAAAAAAGTCTAGTAGTATTTAAAAGGAAATTGATTGCGTCGCGAAATATAGGAAGCGAGAATTTCTGAACTTTTATCGAGGCACGCTTGTGGTAACTGCACTCCGGTGAAAGTAATTGTAGTCTCATTAATTTTAATTTTGTTAAGGAGCTTTGATTTTTAAATCTAGTTTTTATTCGCTGTTGAATTTAACTTTGATATTGAAGTCAATTATGAAAGAAACCGGACTAAATAGAGAACAATTTTTTGCAGTTTTACAAAAAATAATTTTTGAATTCAATACCAAATGCTGTAAGAACTAACTATTTGTATAATCAATTTCATAATAGATTAAGAAGAACTAATGTTCACTAGTACCTGCCCCAGAAGGAGAATAATGTTGTTCGAGTGTATGTATTTATGTCTATTTCTTTGGAACGCTTTGTAGCCTAAATGGCTTGATGGATCTTTACATATGGGATGTGGTTAGATTATTTTTAGTTGTAGAAGTGACATAGAATACTATTGTTTTCTCTTTTTTATGCAGTTGCGATTTTTAGTAGTTCCATTCGTCAAAAAGTTCTAGAAGCAGTCACCGAAGTACACTTTCAAGTCACTTTATAAACTCCGGAGATAAGGTCTCATCATAATTAACAAAACGTGTCCAAACTCGGCATACCTATTCCTACTCTTCGAAGAGTTCCAGTAGCATTCACTGAAGTACACCTTCAGATCACTCAGTCAAGTCCGGAGGTCAGGTCTCATCATAACTAACAAAACAGTCCCAAACTCGGCACACTTATTTCTACTCGTCGAGTAGTTCTAGTAACAGTCACCGAAGTACACCTTCAAGTCACTCCGTTATGTCCGGAAGTAAGGTCTCATCATAACTAACAAAACGAGCCCAAACTCGGCACACCTATTACTAATACTATTCTTTAAGGAGTTCCAGTAACGGATACCGAAGTACATCTTCAGGTCATTCCATTAAGTTAAATACGTATTTTAAGTATATATGTAAATCTTACTTACTTTTAGCGAAACATAATATTGTAATAAAAATCTGTGATTTTAGAAAAATAAGGATATTTTTTTATAGGATAAGGGTGACAAACGAGCACACAGTCCATCTAATGATAAGTGGTTGCTGTGGCCCATAGACATCTACATTTATCCTCGATTACGAATCAGAATGCAAATGCGTTGTCACCCGTGAGGACTGAGATGGAATGCCGCGTTTCCAGGAAAAAGGGTCTCCGGTTCTCTACACTCACCATACGAAACACAGCAGCATTAAACTGCTATTTTACGCTGGTATTCTGTGAGATTTATTGTAATATTTATTTATTTATATTGTTTTACTATATCCTTTTATATATTTATTCAGTCCAACCAGATGAGAATTCTTTTTAAATACCCCAAGAATAATAATAAGCGTCGGAACCTCTCGGCCGGTTGGAGACTACAAGAAAGAATTCGTCTCGGTGCCTCATACATGGATAAAGAAGGTCCTCAAGCTGTACAAGATTGACTGTACATTTTGAGCCTTCCTCAGGCAGTTTATGGGGCAGTGGTGTACGATCCTTTGTCATCTACGCGAGCGGATGACGGTTGCGGAGAACCATATAATGATAAGAAAGGGTATCTTCCAGGGCGATTGTTTTAGTCAAATCTGGTTTTGCCTCTCTCTAAACCCTCTCAGTATCTTATTTGAGGGTTCCGGGGGGTATTTCAGCTTCGGAAAGGAGGTACAAAAGTGACCCAGCTTTTCTATATGGATAATCTCAAGTTATTCGCCTTCAGTCGCTCCCATCTTATGGAATTACTAAACATCACTTGTGATTTTAGCAATTATATTAGTATGGAGCTGGGGACGAATAAGTGTGCGGTCTTCCATACTTGTGGTCCAAGTATTTAAATTGACAAACTCTTCTTAATGGCACACTAAGGAACTTTACTGGCGGTACAATCAAGGACTTCTTACTGTTAACACTAAACAACTCTAACTCACTTTTCTTGGTATTATAGAGAAGTGCATGTTTTTTTTCTATTTGTAAGGTTTACCAACAATTACTAACACTAACACATCAAACTAGTACAATTACTTAAAAGTATTAACAAAAGTGCTACAATTATTTAAAGGTAAACTCCGCTTCATTAAAAATGTTTATCACATATTCGTCAGATAGCGTACCACACATTAGGTACACTATCTGACGAATGAACACATCATGTTGAAATTTAAGCATATCACATCAACATAATATTAAAACAAATTATTAGAAAATATCAGCCGGCAGCTTCAAATAATCCTTTGCAGTACGCTTGACGAACGATGAAGCTAACCATTTGGTTAGAATGCGTGGTAAGTTGACAAATAAAGGTTGGAGACCGGTTGTCCGATGAAGAAAGGGAAATGGAGAAATTAAAAATCTATTCTGTAGAATGTGTGCTTTTAACTTATAAAAAATTTAACATATTTATTTCATTTATTTATGTAGTCATAATTGCATTCCCTGTTACAAAATAATACAAAAGGCTGACTAAGTACCTTCATCCATTATTTATCAGTCTACCAATTATCAGCAGTCATGGTACGAAAAAAAATTTGCTGGGTTTGTTAAACAAAGATGAACAAAACAAATTGCTTAGTAAACCAAACCAAATTAATGACTACGCCACGTCATGCGTTGTTTTTCGTGTCAAGTGTCATCTATTAACGGAATGCGCTCTGAAACTAAACACGGCCTGTTTACAGTTGTTTAGTACAACGGTGTTTAATACTAATCATGTAGGGGTGGTGTTAGAATATCCTGGTATTCCACCATATGGTGGTAACTACCCCACGTGTGTGCCGTAGGAGGCGACAGAGAAACAAACTAGGAGATGGGTAGCAGCATATTTCTAATAACAACTAAAAATTAAAAACTGCGTGGCAACTATGGCTAGTAATATTATATATATATATATATATATATATATATATATATATATATATATATATATATATATTCACTACTAATCATTCTGATTTTATATTTTTGATTTTTAATATTGATGTACTTACTTACTTACTTATCATCACGCACAATCCCTGACGGGGTAGCCAGAGAGAACAGATCGCCAAGTGTCAGGATCCTTACATAACTCTTTCGCTTCTTTCAGATTCATTATCTTCTTCATACATGCACGTCTAGGTATCCGAGTACTCTTGACCCTCCCCTCTTCGAGCAGTTTGCTCACATGGTCTTCGAAAGTTAGTCTCGGTCTACCTCGACATCTTTTAGTACTAACTTTCGCGCTATATATTTTCTTCACCATTCGGTCTTCACTTATTCGCTAAACTTGCCCAAAACATCGAAGCACACCCTAATCAATTTTTGTGATAAGGTCATCTTTCAAACCTGCCATATTGCGAATCTCTTCGTTTCGCTTTCGGTCGGCCATGGTAACGTAACGGCGCACATTTTACTAAGAGATCGCATCTCCACTGCATTCAACTTGCTTTTATGCTTCTTCTGGCATACCCAGGTTTCGATAGCATATAACAAAGTCGGTACCAACACTGCGTTATGTATTGCAAGGCGTGCACTCTTCACTACGCCTTGCCTTTTGACTAACGCAGTCAGGGCACTATTGCCTTTGTTCCCGGCAGCGACACGCCTGTCCACATCTAAATCACATCTTCCATCCCAGCTAAAAGCACTCCCTAAGTATACAGTTTCATTTACCTATTCTAGACATTCCTGATTTACCCATATTTCACACTTCGTTCTCTCTTCGTCCCTTTCAAATACCAGAACCTTAGTTTTATGAGCATTCAAGCGGAGACCTTTAATTTCACATTCCTCTTTCATACACGTGATTAATGCCTGCAGTTCTGCCTCTGATGGTGCAATAAGCACTGCATCATCAGCATACAGCAGACAATTTGCTTTTTTGTCACCCAACTTCACAACCAAACAACAATCAACAAAAAACAAAAAACAATCTTTCAGCTTCTGTAAACAGCTGTCGAGATACAGTATAAAAATCCAGGAAGACATGACACAACCCTGTTTTACGCCCGTTTGGACGCTAAACATAGGTGACAGATCGTGCCCTACCCGCACACAGGCTTTACAGTCACAGTAAAGTGACTGCACAGCCCTTAGCATTCGACCATCCACACCGTACCCCGTCAACAGTTCCCACATTTTCTTCCTTACAACCTTATCAAATGCTTTCTCAAGATCCACAAAAGCACAGAAAATCTTCTGGTTAGCACCAGAAGCTTTTCCGTGATCATGCGGAGAGAAAACACTAGATCCGTGCATCCTCTTCCAGGTCTAAATCCGCATTGTGGCTCCCATAGAAATCTTTCCGATTTCTCTTGCATCCTACGTGTCAAAACCTTCGAGTAAACTTTACTTGCTAAACTGGTCAAGCTGATCGCCCGATAGCATCCGCAGTCAAAATGTGAACCTTTACCTTTATATAAAGGCACAATGACTGCGGATCGCCAATCATCCGGGACATGTAACAGTGGTAGAGCCACGCGGCAGCTTTCTGCTGTCGCTCGGATGGGCTGGCTCGAACCGGAGTGGTACCACGACCTCACAGAATACCAGCGTGAAGTAGAGGTTTACCTCTGCGTTTCGCTTGGTGAGTGCAGGTGGCCGGAGGCCCTTTTTACTGGAAATGAGGCATTCCATCTTAGTCCTTACGGGTGACAACGCATCTGCATTTTGATTCACAAACGAGGATAAATGTAGATGTCTATGGGCCGCAGCAAGCACTTACCATTAGGTGGACTTTGTGCTCGTTTGTCACCTTTATGCTATAAAAAAAAAAAAACATCCCCCGTCCGCCAGCACAAATTGCATAGCAGATGAAAGCTGTCCCAGACGCGAGGCCCACCATACTTGACCATTTCAGCAGTAACTCTGTCTAGTCCCGCAGCCTTACCACATTTCAAATTTCGAATAGAATAGAATAGAATATAATAGGATAGAATAATTTTTTAATTCAATATTGATTATTACATAATTCTTATTGAAAGTAATTTTTTTATTTACCACTGGTTCGGAAAATACCTCTTTCCTGGGAAGAACCAGTAAGAAACCCAGCGGGATTTTTTTTCAAACATCACTTAACAATAATTTCGTTTATACAATTTTAAATGATTTTTCATAGAACCAGCATGGTGGCGATCACCTTATTCCCAGGGGTTATTTTCATTTATGTATTCCTTGATATTATAATAACCCTATTTGTACAGTTTTTCTTTAATAAAACTTTTAAACTTGTTTATTGACAAACTTTGAATATGTTCTGGGATTTTGTTGTAAAAGCGTATACAATGCCCCATAAATTAATTACTGATTCTGTGGAGTCTAGTAACGGGTATTACAAGCTTATGTTTGTTCCAAGTGTTTAAAGAATGCACATCCTTATTCTTATTAAAGCTATTTATGATTTTATGTACATACATTACATTTTCATAAATATATTGCGATGCCAAAGTTAATATGTTTATTTCTTTAAATTTTTGTCTCAGGGACTCTTTACAATTTAGATTATAAATCGCCCGAACGGCTCTCTTTTGCAAAACAAATATAGCTTCAATATCAGTTGCATTACCCCATAGCAAAATTCCATAAGACATTACGCTATGAAAGTAATTAAAATACACTAATCTAGCTCTCTAAACATCTGTGAGACTTCTAATCTTTCTTACAGCATATGCTGCAGAACTAAGTCTGCTTGCTAATTTAAATATATGGGGGCCCCGCGTCAATTTTCTATTTGCGACAATAGTAATACCGAGAAAAATAGTGGTATCCACAAGACTCAACTCCTCCCCATTTTACAGCACATTGGTATTCGAATACGCCGTGTAGTGGCGGTCAAGAATATCAACTACCCCATATCCTCCCGTGGGTGTCGTAAAAGGCGACAGAGGGAAGCAGGCAGGAGATGGGCAGCAGCATCTTCCTGATAATATCCAAAATTTCAATAAAAAACTGCGGTTGCCAACCCGCTCGCCAAGCGTGGCAACTATGGAAAATACCCCCCAATGACTAAAGCAACAAACATACAGCTCCCAGTCCCCGGCGGCCCCGCTATTCCTGGCTACGGTGGCGACCATGGAAACAGCGGTGCAGGGGGTGCTAAGAATCTCCGGTGGAGATTCGGTTGCCACCTTAGACAACTCGACCTGGCAACGTACAACGCACGCACCCTGAGGACTGACGAGAAGATCGTGGAGCTGGAAGAAGAGATAGACAAGTTGCGCTGGCATATTATAGGATTATCCGAAGTCCGAAGAGAGGGGGAGGACACGGTAGTCCTCGAATTCGGCAACTTGCTCTATCACCGGGATGGCGACTATCTGTCCCAAGGAGGTGTCGGATTTATCGTCCACAAGTCTCTCGTTAACAACGTTGTAAAGATCGGGAGTGTGTCGACGAGGGTTGCGTACCTTATACTCAGAATCACCAAACGGTATTCGCTGAAGGTCATACAAGTTTACGCACCAACCTCGGCACACCCCGATGAGGAGGTGGAGGAAATGTATGTAGATATCTCTAGAGCCATGCATTCCTCCAAACCCCAATATACGGTGTTAATGGGAGACTTCAATGCAAAACTAGGCACAAGAAAGAACAGTGAGCTGAAAGTAGGGAAATTTGGAATAGGGCAACGGAACCCAAGGGGCCAGCAGTTGTCCGACTTCATGGAGAAAGAGGGACTCTTTATGATGAACTCTTTCTTCCACAAGCGGCCCCACAGGAAGTGGACTTGGTCGAGCCCCGACGGTTCAACAAAAAATGAGATTGACTTCAATATGACGACCAGACGACAACTGTTCAATGATGTCTCCGTGATCGCGAGGGTGAAAACTGGAAGCGATCACCGAATGGTTAGAGGCACACTGAACCTAAACGTTAAGTTGGTGAGGTCTCGTCTAATGAAGTCAACGCTCCGTCCCCCTCGTGCTCTGCTCCAAAGTCCTGAAACCTTTTAGCTCGAGTTACAAAACCGTTTTTAGTGCCTAGAAGACTGCAATGAAGTGGACGATATGAATGACAAGCTCGTGGAAACTGTCCATGCGGTCGGAGCTAAGTTCTGCAAGACCCGCCGCAGAAGATCACAAAACTCTCCGATCACACTCTTAATCTCATGGCTGTTAGACGGGAGATGAAGCTACATTCTTCAACAGACTTGACAGCATACAGGCAACTGAACAGACAGATCTCCAAATGCATGCGGCGGGACTTACGCAACTTCAATACAGCTCGTATTGAAGAAGCGATCGAGCGGAACCAAGGCTCCAAAGTCTTTGCCAGAGATCTGTCTGCCAGAAAGGGCCAATTGTCAAAGCTGAAGACAGAGTGTGGCAGCATCGTTTCGGGGATACCTGAGATTTTGAGTGAGATTGAAAGGTTCGTTTGGGCAGCTGTACACGTCATCGTTAGAGGCACACACAAGTGTCAGTAAATGGCGTTAAACCAATGTACTATTTTCGATAGAGCATTATTTACATCGTCATAATTAATTAACTGCCGTTTGAGTTTGAAAATTAAAGATGTATCGTCAGCAAATAATACTATATCGTGATTGTCCCCTACAAGATGATGTAAGTCATTAATATAGATTAAAAATAGGAATGGGCCAAGAATCGAGCCCTGAGGAACGCCCATTGATAATACCTAACATTTCTAACAGTGGTTAAGCCACGCGGCAGCTTTTGCTGTCGCACGGATGGGCCGGCTCGAACAGGGGTGGTACCACGACCTCATAGAAAACCAGCGTGAAGTAGAGGTTTAGCTCTGCGTTTCGCTTGGTGAGTGCAGGTAGCCGGAGGCCCTTTTTACTGGAAACGAGGTTTTCCATCTTAGTCCTCACGGGTGAAAACGCATCTACATTTTGATTTGTAATAGAGGATAGATGTAGATGTCAATGGACCGCAGCAACCACTTACCATCAGGTGGACTGTGTGCTCGTTTGTCACCCTTATCCTATAAAAAAGGTGTCTATGAGCTACAGCATCCACTTGCCATCAGGGGTACTGTGTGCTCGTTGACACCCTCCTTCTATAAAAAGAGTCTCCGACTCTCTTCACTAACAACAGGGAACACAGCAGTTTTATGATTTTATCTTACTTTGGTATGGTATGTGCGATCATGGTCCGTGGTATTGGATTCGCACGTTGTGATGACAGGTGAATTGGCAATTTTATTACCACCCTGCAACTTGTCGGAAGTCTGGGCATTTTACTGTGGCGTAGCCACGTATTAGGAATTTCAAATAGCTCTTATGCTGCACATAATGTGATATATTTTTGATTTGACTGCCTCGTTGGTTTAGTATTCGTAAGCGCGACTATTGGTTATGTTATTCCGGGTCCGAATCCATGGTTGAGCGAAAATCTGTTATTGGATTTTTTCATACTATCTAGTTATAAGAGTGAGGGCATAGAGAGTGCGCCTGTGCTTTGAACACACTCGTCCACTGCAATCTTGTTCTGCGCATATGGCTGGTCTTCCTTGAGACTGGCTTCCGTGACCGAAATTCGGTTTGCAGGAAATTATTAGTGAACTTGTGAAGGGCTTTAATGATGATGAAAGGTAAAAAGCTGTTGGTCCTGCCTGATCTATCTATCTCCGGTCGTGTCGTATTCCCGTACCATCGGGCTGTGAGAGTGATGGGATAGAGATTGCACCTGTGCTTGTGCACACGCAAGTGCACAATTATCCTATTCTGCGCAGGCTGGTCTCCTTTGAGACTGGTTTCAAGAGACCGAAATTCGGTCTGGGGCCCATTATTGTCTTTGGTTAATGTTACAAGACAGGACTAATCAATGTCACGCTTTCGTCAATTTCGATTTCTGTTTCTGTTATGAAGTAGCTAGCAAGTGAGATAGCATTACAGTAAAAATGTCCCTAATTAAGTAACTCAACTGTAATAATTCCTCTTAATATTATGATCTCGGAGACAAAACGAAACGAAGCACGAATCGGCAACGTAAACTGCTTTTTGTGTCAAGTGGCAGCATCTATCACTCTCGGGTCTAGTCCAAACGGAACACGTTCTTTTTGCATCGTACAATGGTGAATTGTTTGCAAAAAAATTACTGAAATATCTGATCGGAGTAGTGCTTTGAAAATAATTACTATTGAAATTCACCTCAAAAAAATATAAACACAATACCCGGAAATTTCTGTGATTGAATACTGCATCTTTGTGTCTTTCCGAACGGATAACAAGGAGAATATTATTGAAATAGCTAAGAACTTGACTCCAGTATCATATTTAACAAATAAAATGATAAAAATCTATTTTTCGACACCAAAACGCTATAAAAGCAACAGAATAGAATAGAATAGAATAGAATAGAATAATTTTTTATTTAATATTGATTATTACATAATACTTATTGAAAGTCATTTTTTATTTACCACTGGTTCGGAAAATACCTCAGTCCTGGGAAGAACCAGCAAGAAACCCAGCGGGACTTTTTTTTTAAACATAATTTCACTTAACAATAATTTTGTTTATACAATTTTTAAATGCTATTTTCATAGAACCAGCATGGTGGCGATCACCCTATTCCCAGGGGTTATTTTCATTCATGTATTCCTTGATATTATAATAACCCTTCTTGTACAGTTTTTCTTTAATAAAACTTTTAAATTTGTTTATTGACAAACTTTGAACAACGAATGGGCTAACATTACCTGTGTGTGTACGTGTGAAAACTGTTCATTCCTTGAGGGTGGATTTAGGTATATTATAGTATATACGAGTATTTATGTATAAAATTACGTGTGACATTATTTCTCTCATTTAAGTGAATTTTTTAAATGTGTATTGCTTGGTCCAATTTGAGAGATATGATAGTTTTATCCCGATAAGTGACTCTCAATATTTTTTATTGCGAATTTAAGGGTTATTTATAGAAAGGGTCGTTGGAACAGACATAACGACGTCTGACTGGCCATTTAATGTATATCTGATATTTAAAAATTAATAGTTTTTTGGTTGTTATTAATGTTTGTTTGCCGCAAAACTTTGTCAACTAATTCCTTGCACTTGTAAGAAGGTTATAGGCATAGTACAATTAATTTACAGTAGGTGGCGCGCGTATCGTACTAAAAAATTTATTTGAAATTTATATATAATGATTCGATTTCAATTAAGGTATTATCATTACTAATTAAACAATATAACCCTTCCAAATTTAAAACGATTTTTCCACAATTATTGCGAGCATTTGCGCATAGGCGCATTGCTGCCGGAGAAGAAATAATTGTGGAAATATCGTAATTAATCTAAAGATTCTGTTTGACTTCTGACTGTTAGTTCATCTGTCAATTTTAAATAAATAAAAAAAATAATTGTGAAATGTAAGTTAAAAAACTTATTCAGGCCGGACGGGGTTCTAACAAGTATTGTTTAAAACATATATAGACATGAAATTTTCATAGCATTCTACGAGAACAACTTTCAAATATTTCCTGCTGACTTTTTAGCCTTTTTTACAGATGTTACTATCCAATTCAAATATATTATAGTTCTAGAACATGCCACTAAATTGGTAAAATAATAATTCTAAATATAAGACTATATTATAAGAGAATTCCAATATCTTAACAATTCAAATAATTTCAAAAACTTTGGCAATTTTTCAAAATGCGGTATCAAAAAAGACTGTTATAATTTAAATCGAACAATAAATATAAATAAATAAAAACAAATAAAATATTATATTATTTTTCATAATGAATAAATTTTAGTAAAAATTTAAGTGAAATATAAATTAAATTAGTGAATGAATGGTCATGGTTTTGTATAAATGTTATACGATGTATTCATTTCGACACCGATGTCTTTATATCGATTGAAACATTTATCCTATTTGTTTGTATCGATCAAAAACATGTGAGTACCGTAGAGTCTCGTATCGATGTGGTTTGGTTTGTGCATCATAACTCTTAAGATACTATGGCTTACCATTATTTGTTTTATTAATATTATTTTTTATTCTTAAATTAATATTGCAATAAGATATTTGGAACCAAAAACTTCTGCGCGATTTATTTCAATAAGTGAGATAAGTATTTACGTTGTACGTCTCGTGGCTTATAAAGTCAAAAATCGCTTACAACAACTTGTTCAGTGAGCTGCAGTACCATTATGAAATAAGTTTTGCAACGTACACAGGCTTTGCGACGAGGTACAGCGGACTGAGGTCTGATCTTTTGTTGACAACATGATGTACTTTGTTCAACGTGATACTTTAAACTTTTGTTATTCTTTACTAAGCGCTTCTGTTGATAACATACTGTGAAGTAACATTTCTTTATTATTTTTGAACGTCATAAAATAATCAATCATACGTGGGGGCAGGTTTGCTTCTCCCCGTACGATCCTAACGTTATTGCTAATTCCGTTGCTGATGTAGTACTTCAGGGTATGGAACTTTTTATTCCTTCCTCGGTGGTGCCTATCGGCGGCAGATCTCAGCCAAGGTTTAGTCGCTCCTGTAAGACTGCATCAAGCAGTAAACAGGAGCGTTATCAGGCCTGGGCTGAGGCTTCGGCGGCTGGGAATGTAAACACCAGCATGAATGAATGAATGAATGAATAAGTGAAAGAATGAATGAAATATACTTTATTGTACACCAAAAATACATATGAGAGAAAAAAAAGAACAATTTATTTAAAGGTACACTTAGCGGCCTTATCGCTTAGGAGCAATCTCTACCAGGCAACCATTGAAGAGGATAAAATGACCTGTGAGAAAGGGTAAGGGTATACGTAGGATGTTGAAAAATATACACCACATAAATATAATAAATATAATAATATAATAAATAAATACAATAAATAAATACATTTTAAATACAAAAATATATACATATATATATACGAGAGCAAAAAGGATTAAACAAGTAAGTGAAGTCAATGCCTAAACGTAAGAAAAAATGAGTAGGTAGTAATTTTTTAGAGAAATTACTATCTAAGGAAGAATGAAGTGCGTTTTGACAAGTTTTTTTTTAACTTATCAATAGACTGTGCACTTCTTTTGTGCAGCGGTAGGGAGTTCCAGAGCCTAACAGCTTCAACATAAAAGGATTTAGAATAGAAGTAAGTGTTATGAGATGTAATTTTTAGGGTGAGTTTTTTATCGGAGCGAAGAGAGCGATAGTGAGTGTCACCAAGAAACTCAAACCACTCTTTAAGATAGTATTATTCAATCCCACTTGGATTGAATAATATACAGTATAAAATAATAAGAATGTGAGTATTCCTGCGAAGACGGATCGGAAGCCACTTGAGTTTTTCGCGATATTCGGAGACATGGTCATATTTTCGAAGTCCAAATATAAACCGTATGCAAAGATTCTGAATGCGCTTAAGTTTATTAAGCAATTCCTCATTTAAATTGAGATAACACGTGTCAGCATAATCGAGAATCGGTAAAAGAAGTGATTGTGCAAGCGCAATTTTGGTAGATATGGGTAAAAAATTACTTAATCTACGGAGAGATCCGACCGACGCAAACACCCTCCTACTAACCTCGCTTACCTGCGGAGCCCAAGATAAACATTTGTGAAAAGTAACACCTAGTTTTTAACGGTGTCACTATATGGCACAGGTGTCCTATAATAAACAATACCAAGTAGGGAATATAAATCTATAAAATTAACCAATTTTTGACTGCCTATAATTATTGCTTTTGTTTTTGATGGATTTACTTTAAGACCGTATGAATTACTCTAATCCACAATTAGCTCAAGATCTTTGTTAAATAAGCCTTTAGTATTGGGTAATTCCATCAGTTTGGCATGCACATATACTTGGAGATCATCTGCATACAGGTGGTAGCGAGAAGATATTTGGAGCGTGATCGAACTAATGAAGATTGAAAAGAAGAGAGGAGACAACACGCCACCTTGCGGAACACCGGCATTAATTGTACACCAGTTAGAGAACGAGTCATCTACATGTGTCCGTTGCCGGCGACCAAACAAGTAACTATGAAACCAGTCAATCACTTAAGGAGATATGTTAAGAGAAGCTTAGACAGCTAACAGTAGATCAAAATCCACATTGTCAATGCATTACTAAAGTCAAGTAAGGTCAACATTGTTACGTGCTGTTTATCCATACTGAGACGAATATTCTCTGTAACCTTGACTAAGGCAGTAGTGGTACTATGACTTACACGGAAACCGGATTTGAAAGAATTGAAAAGACTCCTTAAAGACTCAGATAAGTAGATGCTCAACTGTCGATGAACTATACGCTTAAAAACTTTTGAAAGGAATAGAATTATGTATATGGGGCAGTAGTCAGAGAAAATGGAGGGATTTGCTTTTTTGGGTATAGGAGTAATTTGGGCTTCTTCCAGGAAGAGGGAAAATTTCCGGACGAAATGGAATTGTAGTGTAGTATAGCCCCCACGACTATATATATTAGTGTTAAGATAGAATAAGAACATTATAATTAAAGTTATAGAAGCATCAACACGTCTTCTCTCTCATTGACACACATCCTATATCACATGGCGACCCTGCCAGGCGGTGCGCTGCTACATTGCACGCGCACCGCCGGGCCTACATAAAGAGAAAAAAAAATTACAAAAAAAAAATGGAAATCATCATGGATTGACCATTTAAAAAGTAAATTATGTTATATCGTAATGGACGCAATACCGGATGTGACGAAAAATTAATAAATATGAATATAAGAAGAGGCCACAACAATAATTTTACAGAAGCTGACTGAAATATAAAAAGTATAATGAACATGAAGTAATATAATTTAAATGTATAATAGTACCTACTATGAAAACAACTAAGAAATAATGAGGAAAATAAAAAGTGTTTTTTTTTTTAAATATAATTACCAAAGAATAAAATTCAAGAAACGGCAGGTTATTTAAAAAGGAAAGAAACAGTTATTCTTTTGCAAGCTTCGTCCAGAAGAATGTGAAAATTGAGCCGAAAAGAACAAAGAAGAACTTAAGAGGTAACTTCGCACCTGTGTGATTTTAATTCCATTTAAAACTTTATTTATCAATTTGAGATTGTTTTTATATTTTTTGCTATAATATTTGTTGAAGTTAAGTATTAAATATTCTGTATTTAATACACGTATGTTTAAATTGAAATTATTTATCAGATAATTCACGATACAATTGATTTTTCAATATTTTATCACTATTTATATATAAAAAAAATGCAATCATAATACAATATCATAAATTAAGCACATTACATTTTAGGCACTTATGGCATTTGCATTAAGGCACAAGACAATTTATATTAAATTTTATTTAGTTATTGTTTATTATTTTATATTAATTTTATTACTGTGCAGGACACAATACAAAAACGAATGAAATAATATAGTACATTTTTACGTACTTAAATTTACCATAAATTAATTTTTCGTATAATTAAAATAATACTGGTATATTGTTAAATATGATATATTTCGTAGTTTTTTTTCTGTAGTAAATTTTATTTAAAAACAATTCAGTATTGTTAATAAGTATTACTTTTTTCTTTTCTTCTATAAAGGCAGTGAACCTTAAAGTTATACTTATACACATAAAACTACTTAAAAATTAAAATTGGTCTTTTGAATGCTTAAATAAATTAATGTTTTGTTGTGTAAAACTGATATGTGTTACAGTGATTATTAAATTATTTTCTGTAAACGATATAGTAAATACCATACTTCTAGAATTTTTTTTCGATCTAAGCAAAAGTAATGTGTCTAAAATTCTGTATAAATAAGGAATTCAAAACTATAATTTTACTTGTATCCACATATTATGTATGTAATATTAACATTGTATAACTTACTTTTAAATTAGGTAGGTAATCATAATACGATGTAATCGCAAACGTTGCCATATACGTACTTTGTTAATTAAAACAAAAGTCTCTCAAATCGCTTGCACTGCTAAGAGTGGAATTACAATGTGATCATGTTATTGTTATTGAAAACTATTCCGTTGCTATGATTTCTTTGTTCTATATCTTAATATGAAATGCAATTATTTATTTTTGATTTAATATTGATTAAACTTTCATATCATAAGGTTTTAACTATGATAATTCATTATTTTTTGGGATAACTGTTGGAATATCTAGCTTATTTGTGTGGATTACGAAAATAATAACTTCATTTAATTCAATTTTGAAACTCTTTATATTATGTATATAATTAATTAATTTGAATTTTATTGTACCCATATTGTGAGCCTCAATCCCTAACTGACAATGATGTAACTAAATATTATACGAGACTATTTTATGATATAAATTTGTAAAAGATGTGAGTAAATGTTTGGCTAAGTTACGGAATACGTAATAATGAATAAAAAATATTAATAGTGTGTACCTAAGTGTGAGAGTAAGGTAAAGAAAAATTATCGGAGGTTAGCATATCCACATACAATCAGCTTGATCAGCTGAGAGTTTGGAAAACCTAATAAGCGATTAATTTTTAAGGGGTTCTGACACTATTAAATACGGAATAAGTTTTAATGTATTGTTAATGAGGTAAATGAGAATTTATTATGAATTGTATAAGAATATTATCCATGATATTAATCCTGTATGTACGCGAGCCGTATACGTGAAAATTATGGTTCAATTAAATAGTGGTTAATAAATACTATAAATGTAAAGAAATAAATAGAAAGAAAATAAAAGTTGACCTGCATAAATAAGTAATAGAGAGATACGGGAACATCCATCACTGGTAAAACATAATATAGTCCTCGAGCAGGTTGTGTTACCATGATTGGATGATAAAATCGGGAGTAACGGGTACTAGGGAACAATACCTTCAGTACAAGTGAGATGTGAACGAGTTTACTCATATTAGTACTGTTGGGGACAAGAGAAGTCTTAAATTTGTAACCCTTAATAATGGTACATAGAGGTCATATCCTTCATTGGATCATAATGTGAACTTAGTTTCCGCCGTGACAATTGTTGGAGTCCTTTTAAAATGACTTAAACGTAGACCTCATGGTTGTGCACAACCCAAGGTACAGTTTTACCTTGATATTGTATGATACAAAAAAGTTTAAGTACTAATAAATTGAAATGAATGTTATAAAAAGTAATATAATACCCAAGTAAAATATTATAAAGTACCCGCGTGATAAATATCACGAAATAAAATATAAACGAAATGAATTAATACTCCGATTCCCGGTATCTAATAAATAAATAAATATATAAAGCTAGCTAAAAGTCAAAAATATCAAGAAAAAACAGTACGTACAAGAATTATGAAAAAAAAAAAGATAATAAAAAGGCCTAACAATCAAAAATGAGAAATGAGATGATAAGTATGAATAAAATATATGTATAAGAGCAGTGTATTTTAAAATATTATAAATGAATGTACAACTATACTAGATCTTCGCGAATTACCTAATTATGTCAAATAAGTATGTTGTATGTATGCATGATACATCATACCAATTCTATTGTGACCTTGAAATTACTATGGGGTAGACGGATGTGGCCATCCGAATTACCCATAGAATATACCTATATTTTATTTTTGTAATTTATATTTAGGGCAAATAATATATAATTACATTTGAATTTTTGTAATTTTTATTAATAATAAACATATTTTATATTTACTTTTATAAGTTTAAAAAAAAACAAATGTATTCATTTTTTTTTTATTTTTTTTTTGTCGGTGGAAGGTGTAGTGTATTATAGCCCCCACGACTATATATATTAGTGTTAAGATAGAATAAGAACATTATAATTAAAGTTATAGAAGCATCAACACGTCTTCTCTCTCATTGACACACATCCTATATCACAGAATAATTAAAGATGGATTTTATAACAGAAGTCAAGATAGCGACAATAGGGATAATCATTTTACGACTCATGCAGTCTGTACTAATAGCATCAAAATTGACTTCAACAATGGTTTTCTTAACAGCACTATCAGTGATTTGACTAAAAATAAACGCAGGATTGTCAGAAACATAAACAGAAACAGAAACTTTTTTATTCAATATAGATTATAAATAATGCTTATTGAAAGTCACTCTTTTGTATAATTACCACTGGTTCGAAAAAAAACCTCTGTCCTGGAAGAACCAGCAAGAAACCCAGCGGGACTTTTTTTTTAAAATTTACAATTCTTACAATCATGTATGTTACACAAATTAACAACACAACAAATTAGAAATAGCTTGGTAGCGATCACCTCATTTCCAGGGGTTATTATCATCTATAAATTCTTTAATATTATAATAACCCTTTTTATACAAACTTAGTTTAATAAAGTTTTTGAACTTTGAGCAGGTCAAATTTTGTATATTTTCTGGAATTTTGTTGTAAAAGCGTATACATCGCCCCAAGAATGAATTACTGACTCGATGGAGTCGAGTAACTGGTACTACTAGCTTGTGTCTGTTCGTAGTATTTACAGAATGAATATCACTTATTTTTGTAAAACTACTTTTATTTTTGTGTACGTACATTACATTTTCATAATTGTATTGAGAGGCCAAAGTTAATATATTAATTTTCTTAAATTTTTGTCGCAGCGACTCTTTAGGCTTTAAATCATAAATTGCTCTTATGGCCCTCTTCTGTAAAACAAATATAATTTCAGTGTCAGCTGCGTGTCCCCATAGCAAAATACCATACGACATTATGCTATGGAAATAGCTAAAGTAAACTAGTCTAGCTGTTTCAACACTAGTTAGACTTCTAATTTTTTTTTACGGCATATGCTGCAGAACTAAGTCTGCTTGCTAGTTTTGAAATATGGGGCTCCATTGAAGCTTCGCGTCTAGTGTGATTCCAAGAAAAATGAAGGTATCTACAAGACTCAGTTTCTCCCCATTTAAAATTACATTAGTATTTAATTGTTTGACATTTGGAGTCATAAATTTCATACATTTCGTTTTAGTGCCATTTAAATGCAAATTATTAACATTGACCCAATTTACTCATTTAGATATAGCATTATTTACTTCGTCATATTTTAGCAATTGTCGACTTAATTTGAAAATTAAAGAAGTGTAATCTGCAAATAATACTATATCGTGGTTATCTCCTACTATGTAAGGTAAGTCATTAATGTATACAAGAAACAGAAAGGGGCCTAGAATTGAGCCTTGAGGCACGCCCATCTGTACCATCGATCCGGAAGAACTCATACTGTTAATGACAACTTTTTGCGTTCTCTTACTTAAATATGAAATAATAAATTTAAGAGCATCACTTCTTACACCGTATTGTTAAAGTTTCCTGATTAATGTTTCATGGTGAACACAATCGAAGGCTTTGGATAGGTTACAAAATATACCCAAAGCATCCTGTGAATTCTCCCATGCATTTAATATATATTTAATCAGCTCAACACCGGCATCAGTTGTCGAGCGACCCCTTGTGAAACCAAATTGATTTTTATGAAGTAAATTATTTATATTAAAGAAACTTAACATTTGATCAAGAATATTTTTTTCAAAAATCTTACTTAGTCTTGGTAGTACAGAAATAGGTCTAAAATTAGCGGGGTCTAATGTACTACCAGATTTAAATAAAGGTATTACTTTACAATGCTTCATTAAATCAGGAAACACACCAGATTCGATACTAGTATTAAAAATAGTAGCTAAATGAGGCGCGATTGTATCTATTATAGACGCAATAACTTTAACGGAAATCCCCCACAGATCCGCAGTTTTCTTAACGTCAATAGTTTTAAAATATTTTATAATATCTTTTGATGATACCTCATGAAATGTAAAATTCTTTGTACACGAATTTACATTTTGTTTAAGTAATGATTCGGCGACCGCAGGAGAAGAATTCAGTGACTTAGTAGTTAATATCGGAATATCAGTAAAATATTTCTCAAAAACCACTGCAACGTCCTGATCTGATTCGGTTAATTTGTTATTAACACTTAACTGGTAGTTTGAATTGCGAGAGTTGATCTTACCAGTTTCGCTATTAATTATACTCCATGTCATTTTAATTTTATTAGAAACCGTGTTAATTTTGTTGCTCAAATGCAAAGACTTGGCTGTGGAGCACACTCTTTTAAATATTTTTGAATATTTTTTTACATATTCCCTAAATTCGACGCTATGATTATATGACCTTTCATGGTAAAGATCATATTACCTATGTCTGCTCTTATGGACTCCTACTGTCGCCCATTCATTAAATGACATTCGACTGTTCAAGGAGAATGTTTTAGAAGTAAAAGTATTATTAAATTCATTGCAAATAAGCTTAAATAATGTTCCATACAAAAAATTTGGATCATTTTGGTATGCAACTGATGGAAGTTTTTTCACTATGTTACTTCTAAATTTCTCCAAGCGATGTGCATTTACTGGAACAAACACAACTTTCTTATCTACTTGCTTTTTGTGAACATATGGTAACGAAACTACTTGTCCACAGTGATCAGAACTTAATTTTTGAATTATACATTTATGCAACGGCTTCACATTTGTAAAAATGTTATCTATACATGTTGCACTAGATTGAGCAATACGCGTTGGCTCTAAAAATAAATTAAAAAGACCATATGATTTAAACAATGATCTAAATTTAATATTGATTGAGGAAGCTTCTAGGAGATTGATGTTAAATTCTCCACATATTACAACAGATTTATTCTGTTTATTAAGCTTAGCAAAAACTTCCTCCATTATTTTTTCAAAAGTTTCGTATATAGAACATGGGGGTCTGTAGACGCTCACAACAATGAGGTGCTCAAACTAAACACATGCCATTTCTACAGTTCGCTCAACAGAGAGGCTCACAATATCGTTACGTTCTTTACATGACAATAATTTACTAGCTAATATTAAGGAGCCACCTCTTAAAACCGTTTCTCTATTGAAAGAACTGACCACCTTGTGATTACTGAAGTTAAACATTAAGTTATAAGTTTTTAACCAATGTTCAGTAATACATAAAATATGAATATTGTTGCTATTTAAGAACAACTCAATTTCTAGCTCTTTGCCTACCATGCCTTGTATATTTTGATGCACCAGGTGTATACAAAAAGTCAGATGTCAGATTTGGGTAAAGCTGAAATTTGAGTTTATTTTGAACTTATCTTCATCGAATATAGATTTATGAATATAGCGTCGTTGTTTATCTCTGCA
This sequence comes from Parnassius glacialis, assembly GCA_033319125.1. Taxonomy (NCBI): domain Eukaryota; kingdom Metazoa; phylum Arthropoda; class Insecta; order Lepidoptera; family Papilionidae; genus Parnassius; species Parnassius glacialis. The sequence continues at coordinate 60,753,069 of JAVANC010000001.1, read as the reverse complement.
CAACCTGTTGCAGTGATTCCGATTTTTTTATATTTATCTCTATTAGTATCACAGTTATCAAATTTATGCCTGGCTTCGACAAAATTTTTCTTCCGCTGCAAATTTTTGAACTCCTGCGTAAGCCAGGGGGCAGGCAAATGCTTAATCCAGACCGGCCGAATTGGAGAATGAACGTCGTAGAGTTGTATTAAAAGAGAATTAAAGCTATTAACCCTTTAGTCAATGTTAGCTCCAGTAAGACCAACATTCCAGTCGATCATCGCAGCCTCATCTCTTAGACAATCTAAATCCGTACCATCAAAATTACGCAGCAGAAAGATTCTCGATTAAGGTTATAATTTGTATGATACGTAAATCAAGTCGTGATATGAAAATGCATCAGCAGGACACTGACCATGTTTATCAACATGATCAATGGAAGAAACAAGAATAAGGTCCAGAAGAGATGTGGAACAATTTGGAAAAAAGTAAGTAGCCGAAAGAGGGAGAATATGTAAGTTAGCTGATTGAGCTAAAGATTTCAATCGAAAGGAGCGCGAGTCATTTTTAGAAGGAGCGTGTTAAAATCACCCATAATGATAGAGTGCTGATACACTGGAACATATTTGTTTAAGAGGCTTTCAAACGTATAAAAGTAGTCAACTGTAAGGCTAGGCTTATAAAACACGCCAAGTAGTAGCTTGGAACCAGAAAAAACTTCAATAATTAAATGTTCAATTCTACACCCTGTTCAGTTGACATACTTTTAATTTTAAATGGTAAGTGTGAGCGAAGGTAGATAACAACACCTCCACAAATCCGAGTAATACGATCATTCCTTATTAGTTGAAAGCCTGGAAGAGCATATGATGTAGAGGACGAACAAGGCCTAAGCAAAGATTCAGATATCAAAATAGCATGTATGTTTTTATTATCAAATGAGGAGAGCATGTCTGGATAATGTGCTGGAATACTCTGGGCATTAATATGGATAATGTTGAAATTTTTTAGTAAAACTGAGAAGTGCGAATCTAATGTTTGATTAAGAGAAGGGACAGTTCATAAAAGCCAGCAGCAACAGACCGTCGTCACCACTCGTATCAAAATGACAGAAAAGAGTTAAAAAAGTTGTTGTAACATGAGTCATAAGAGAGGGGAAGATAGCATGTAAAATATTAATATTATTTTTAAAGCAACAAACATAAACACAAATCAAAAAAAATAAAAATAAAAGTAACTTACAAGACATAAATACAAAGTAAAAAAAACAAAGTACTCCGAAAGTATTACTCAAAATACAGGAATCTATAGTAAAAATGAAAAATTTAAAATTAAGTTGTCTATGATTAACGATCAAAGTGACATGGTCGTACCGGACTGCCACATTGTTAGTTTTCACAAAAAAAGACAAGGCTGTATTACTTAGTTCCTTTGCCTGCTCTCTCGAGCGAATAATTAAAACAACAACAAAAAGTTAGTTTTCAGTATGATATTAAATGTTATAAGTAAAGTAAAGAAATGCATGATATGAATATTCTGGTAAGGCAACGAGCGAAGCAAAAAATTACAATAGTGTTTTGTAATTTATAAGCAAAATGTTATCACTACGGAAATTATTATTATAAATTTATTAAATCACTACGTGAAATAATAATGAGAAAAAAAAAGCTGCTAGAACACAACGAATACTTAATTTGAACAACAAATTAAAATCTAATTTAAGCATTATCTTATCATTTATATCATTATCACTCGCCTTGAACGGGGAAGACGTAATCCAGTCACCGGGCTTTTTGCCGCCTGTACAGTACTTCGGACCTACAATGTTGCTGCATGTACCGACTTTGAACCTCCGGGAATGCTCTCAAGCTCGCGCAAACATTCCACTTGGTGATGGGTCCCATCCGAACCTATGATGTAAATGTATCCGTCGCGTGTCACTTAGTGATTCGAAACCGCTTTCGAGCTTCTAGAAATACAGCATACCGAGATTTTGTAAAAAACTCAGACTGAGTAATGCCAGTGCCCTTGAATTTAGTTTTCGCAAACCACACCTTGCTACGGACTGCCAGTTCAGTGAACTTCACAACAACAGGCCTGGGTCTGTTGTCGGCGAGACGGCCCAGGCGATAACTAGCCTTGATGCTGGAACTAGAAAAATTTGACAGGTCCAAGTGCTCCGCAACCAATGAAGTGACACACGCAGTAAGTTCCTCAGTCTTAGCCTCTGGTATGCCATGCAAGAATAGCATCATCCGCCTTCTCCGCATTTCCTAGCGATCCATTTCCAGCCTTAAAAACTCCATTTGCTGCTGCATAGTATTTAATGTGGCCACAATAAATGATTTAAAAGACTCGAAGTCATCAGCGATAGACGAGGTGGTAGCAGAGGACTTGCCTGCTGAGTTTTTTTTGCCAATCTTGCTGAAATTCATCCATTTTCATGTAAAACATCTCAGACATTGCAGAAAATGATTGCTTCAATGAGTCCATATTATGTCACTTTTAAGTGAATAATGAAATAAAGTGAAATTATCACAAGTAATTCTTTTGCTGGTGGGTAGTGACACTCACATGTACATAATTTACAATAAAAATTTAAATAAAACCAATAAATACTATAACTTTAATTAAAAATAAATTGGGTCACTGTAGAAGCGTGCTCGTCGCGACCCCTGCCAGCCCTTTTCAGGGCTGCAATTCTACTTAGATGCGCACCCATGCCAACGAGGGTTAGGGCGTCCCCCCAAGGCGAAGCACACCAGCTCGTCCCGTTGGTGTGGAATGCATCGCGCAAAGCGGCGATGGGGACCGCCACCCGTCACGCACAGCCCGACACGGCGGAAGGTGGAGGACAGAGTGCAGAGTTGGCACGTGGAATGTTAGAGGAGGCATGAGAGATAAGACGAATGAGTTGATCGAAATAATGAAAGAAAGAGAATTAGATGTCGTGTGTATGTCGGAGACCAAACGGAAGGGCAGTGGTACTGAAAAGCTCACTGGCGGGGCGTTAGCTCTATGGTCCGGAGTCCCGGAGAGCGAGAGCGCCCGCCAGGGAGTGGGGGTGCTGCTGTCGTCTCGGTTGGTCGATGTTATGACTGAATATAAGGTTGTGAACTCAAAACTTCTCTGGGTTCGCTTTAAGTTGGGACTGACGAAGTTATTCCTTTTGGCTGTTTATGCGCCGGTAGCTTCGTCGTCCAGGGCTGAGCTGGAGGAGTTTTGGGAGAATGTAAGAGAAGTTCTAGATTTGGCTAGGGGAAACGAAAGAATTGTTGTATGTGGTGATTTGAATGGATGGGTTGGTACCGCTCGACCAGGGTACGAGTCGGTGCTTGGAAAGTTTGGGGATAAAAGAGTTAATGATGCTGGCAAGCTTATACTGGCGGTATGCAAGGAAAAGGGTCTTCTTGTGACAAACACTATGTTTCATCACAAGAAAATCCATATGTATACTAGAGAAAGAAAGAATGAGAGAAGTATGATTGATTTGTTCCTGGTGGATGACCGACTGCGAAAACAGGTGATGGATACGCGAGTGTTCAGGGGTGCTGACCTGGGAACGGATAACTATCTAGTGATTACTAGATTTAGGGTTATGTTCGCGGGTTGGCGCTACCGGACGGCAGTAACAGAACCACAGTCGGTCTGTCGCATCCGAAACTGGAAGCTTCAGGAAGCGGATACTAGGGACAAATATCATGCGAGGGTAGCCGAAAAGCTTGACACCATCGATGGCAGAAATTAATGTGTGGAAAGAACATGGCAGAACCTTAGGGATGGAATGGTAAGTGCAGCGGAAGAAGTGTGTGGAACGATTAAAAGAGGCAGTAGTAAAGAAGAGATGGTTGGTGGAATGATGAAGTGTAAGAAGCTGTAAAGAAGAAGAAGAAAGCATGGTTAGACTACTTGGCCTCTAGTAATAATAAGGATATGAGAGGAAGATGTAAGAAATATATAAGCTGCAAAAAGTTAACACGAAAGCATTGATTGAGAAGTGCGTGAAAGGTGTAGAATGGAAGCGGACGAAAGGTTGTCGCACAACTTTAAGGAACTCCAAACTCTTCTGGAAAGAGGTTGGAAGGACCCGAAGTGGTGCGACGGCCTTAAGAATGAACAAAGTGCTTTCGAGAACTAATGACGTCCTCACAGAAAAATCGGACGTCATGCAGCGATGGAGCGAATTTTATAGAGAAATGTATGCGTGTGATGATCTTAGTGAGGGATCCGGGGCTGACGCCGTGACTGGTACGCCAGACGCGGACCTCGATGACACTGAGGTCATCAGTATGAAAGAGATTAAACGTGCAATTCGAAGTTTGAAATGTGGTAAGGCTGCGGGACTAGACAGAGTTACTGCTGAAATGGTCAAGTATGGTGGGCCTCGCGTCTGGGACAGCTTTCATCTGTTGTGCAATTTGTGCTGGCGGACGGGGGATGTCCCGGATGATTGGCGATTCGCAGTAATTGTGCCTTTATATAAAGGTAAAGGTTCACATTTTGACTGCGGGTGCTATCGGGCGATCAGATTTACCAGTTTAGCAGGTAAAGTTTACTCGAAGGTTTTGACACGTAGGATGCAAGAGAAATCGAAAAGATTTCTATGGGAGGCACAATGCGGATTTAGACCTGAAAGGGGATGCACGGATCAAATGTTTTCTCTCCGCATGATCACGGAAAAGCTTCTGGCTGCTAACCAGAGGATTTTCTGTGCTTTTGTGGATCTTGAGAAAGCATTTGATAAGGTTGTAAGGAAGAAAATGTGGGAACTGTTGCCGGGGTATGGTGTGGATGGTCGATTGCTAAGGGCTGTGCAGTCACTTTACTGTGACTGTAAAGCCTGTGTGCGGGTAGGGCATGACCTGTCACCCATGTTTAGCGTCCAAACGGGCGTAAAACAGGGTTGTGTCATGTCTTCCTGGCTGTTCATACTGTATCTCGACAGCTGTTTACAGAAGCTGAAAGATAGCTGTTTGGGTGTGAAATTGGGTGACATTAAAGTAAATTGTCTGCTGTATGCTGATGATGCAGTGCTTATTGCACCATCAGAGGAAGAACTGCAGGCATTAGTCACGTGTATGAAAGGGGATTGTGAAATTAAAGGTCTCCGCTTGAATGCTAATAAAACTAAGGTTCTGGTATTTGAAAGGGACGAAGAGAGAACGAAGTGTGAAATATGGTTAAATCAGGAATGTCTAGAACAGGTAAATGAAATTGTATACTTGGGGAGTGCTTTTAGCCGGGATTGAAGATGTGATTTAGATGTGGACAGGCGTGTCGCTGCCGGGAACAAAGTCAATGGTGCCCTGACTGCGTTAGTCAAAAGGCAAGGCGTCGTGAAGAGTGCACGCCTTGCAATACATAACGCACTGTTGGTACCGACTTTGTTATATGGCAGCGAAACCTGGGTATGCCAGAAGAAGCATAAAAGCAAGTTGAATACAATGGAGATGCGACCTCTTCGTAAAAAGTGCGGCGTTACCATGGCAGACCGGAAGCGAAACGAAGAGATTCGCAATATGGCAGGTATGAAAGATGACCTTATCACAAAAATTGATAAGGGCGTGCTTCGATGGTTTGGGCACGTTGAGAGAATGAGTGAAGACCGAATGGTGAAGAAAATATATAGCGCGAAAGTTAATATTAAAAGGTGTCGAGGTAGACCGAGACTAACTTTCGAAGACCATGTGAGCAAACTGCTCGAAGAGGGGAGGGTCAAGAGTACTCGGATACCTAGACGTGCATGTATGAAGAAGATAATGAATCTGAAAAAAGCGAAAGAGGTATGTAAGGATCGTGACACTTGGCGATCTGTTCTCTCTGGCTACCCCGTCAGGGATTGTGCGTGACGATAAGTAAGTAAGTAAGTAAGTAAAAATAAATAGGACGATATGAAATATGTATTTCTTTTACGCCTACTCTCACGAAAAAAGCATACCTAGAAAGAAATATAACTTTGCCTCCAGGTCCTTCCTCTTTGGCCAGGCTAGGAGTTATTGCCAAGGCAAAGTATGATCACATTGGGAGATTAGGCGAGAAAATAGTTCGCCTTTCTTCGGGAACCCGTGCATTCTGGTCTCTCGCCAATGCTATTGAAGAGAATTTCTGTAAGCTATCACTACCAGCTATGCACAGGGAGCACGGCTCACTGGCCCACTTCGCAAAATAGTAAGCTGAACTTTTAGGCTCATTTCTTGCGTCCAAGTCGACTCTTGATGACGGGAGGAATACACCGCCGACCAAACAGTGATCGATACGCAAAACACTCCTCTCCCTGGACAAACACCGGTTGAGTGGGCCTGACGGAATCTTTCCAGTTGAGCTAAGGACATGTGCTCCGGTAATGGCACCGGTTCTAACAAATCTTTTTTGGTACTCCTACTCCCTAGGCGTAGTCCCGAAATCATGGAAGATATCTTTTGCCTATCCAATCCCTAAAAAAGGCGACCGCTCAGACCTGTCTAACTACAGGCCTATCTCCTTGTTCTCCAACATAATGGAATCCATTATAAACTGCCAGCTCATGCGGTTCCTTGAGGATCACTAGCTGATTAGTCACCGCCAATATGGTTTTCGTCGCCTTCTGGTCTACCTGACTTATAGATAGGCGGAGGCATTAGAGTCCCATGGGGAGGCATTGGCGACAAGTTTGGACATTGCTAAGGTTTGGCACAAAGCGTTTCTTTCTAAACTCCTTCCTTCTTCCTGATAGGTTACGAAGCGGTAACATTCATTGCTATGCGGATGACAGCACCGGTAAAGCTCTATACACAGGCCGTGCCCATATTTTTGGGGGAAACGTCGCCGAGTACCGGTATAAATTTGTGTCTGAAGCCGTGTCTTTGCTGAAAAAACTTTCGGATTGGGGGCAACTAAATCTAGTCCATTTGAATCCTCAAAAGTTACGAGTTGCATGTTAACCGTTAAAAAGAACCCCTTCGTCGTATCTATTCAGTTTCAAGGCACTCCTTTTGTTGGCTCAGCTAATATCGGAATATTCAGCGTTGACATATCGAGTGACGTGCATTTACGTTGTCACTTGGAAAATAAGGCCAAATTGACCTCTAAGAACTTGGCTTGCTCAGCGGAGCGGGACAATATTTCAAGCCACCGCACCACAACACCGCTTGCAACTTTATAATGCGCAGGTTTGGACCCACATGGAATGCTGTTCCCACCTTTGCGCAGGGGCTCCGTAGTGCCAGCTCCTTCCCCTTGACTGCATCCAGCGCAGAGCGGCTCGAATCGTCGATGAACGAGTTCTTTCCGATTGGCTCAATTCACTGGCGCAGCGAAGACTTTTTGCATCCCTTTGCTTTTTCCTTCGTATTTTCCACGGAAAGTGGTCTGAGAAATTGTTCGGACTAATTCCAGCCGCTCAATTTCACCATCGTACATTGCGACAAAACTTGCGATACCATCCATACCAGCTAGATGCTTGGCGGTCAACCACTGTGCGATTTAGAAGAAGTTTTCTTCCTTGCACTACTTACTTGTGGAATCGATTACCAGCATTTTTTCCTCATCGATACGACTTAGGTACCTTCAAGAAAAGAGCTTACTCTTTTTTAAAAGGCCGGCAACGCATCTGCAATTCCCCTGGCGTTGCTGTTGTTCATGGGCGGCGGTAGTCACTTACGACCAGGTGAGCCGCATGCTCGATTGCTCCCTCTCCTATAAGAACAAATACGTAATTTCTCATTATAAGAGCTGATTCAGCACTTAACTATATTATATGACCTGGTAAAGCCTAGTTTTTGGGGGTTTCCAATATTTAATGCATTGCCGTGCTTTTTAAAATACGTTACAATTATGAAACAAATCATGAAGAAATCAAACCCGCGATCCGTAGCACCGCAACTGATCGCTTAACTTTTTTTCAAATTGTTTTAATTATTTTCCACAATTCATAACATATTTTCTAACTTATAAGTGCCTCGGAGCAAGCGTTAAAATTATATAATATTTATTATCTATATAGAATAAAAGTTTTCTAATTCTTTTCTCATGTTGGTAAGTTGCTTAATAAAATATTTTTCCAGTAACTTGGCTAATACAATATTTTCTTTCCTCCCTACCTCTGATCAAAGAAAATTCTCAGTTCCAATACGCAGGAAACTTTTCCTCCAATATTTGACAAACTCAAAACAAGTTTCGCAAACATAATTTGCAGATAATTTTTTGTTCTTTAGCCAGCTTGGTTTGACACTGTAACACTTTGTATTTCAATTTCGCGGATAATATTTACAAATAATTTATTAACAATCAGTAAGTATAACATACTTCGAAGTAACAAGAACATTATTATTAAAACAAGCATCATCAATAAATTTAATGTGATACGTACCTCATTATAATACGTTTGCTCTTTTTTGACAATTCATGTCAGCCATATTGATTTTATGCTGACTTCATACCCGCGCTCTCGTACTTGATACCTGCGAAATTTTGACAATTTGGTTTAAATCGTTTCAAATGAAATAAAATTCATCAACTCATTTAAAAGATGCGTCTGATAGAATAAGGGTAACAAACGAGCACACAGTTCACCTAATGGTAAGTGGATGATGTAGCCCATTAACATCTACATGTATCGATTAAGAATTAAAATGCAGATGCGCTGTTACCACAGAAATCTAATTTAGGTTTCAGGGGTTGTCAGTCTTGAGAACTAAGATGGAACGCCTCGTTGCCAATGAAAAAGGTTCCGGATCTCTACACTCACCATACAATACACATCAGCAGTAAGCCGCTATTTTACACAGGTATCCCGTGAGAGCGTGGTTCTTCCCCGGATGAGCTGGCTCATTCGTGGTACAACCATAATAAACCTGCAGCGTAGCTCTTCCACGTATATAACATACTCTAAATAATATATAAATAAACAGATATTATCAAAACACGATGACATGTTTATTTTATTTAGTGTCCCGAAACGGATCCTTTCTAACAGTCAAAATAACAAACCGTGTTTGAACACCTGCGTGTAACCTTTCGCGCGTGAACGCCGGCATATGCGTTCAGAGTCACGTGAAATATTTACGATTCAGAAAACATGCGTAGCAACATAGAGGTTTAACTTATTTCATTATATCATTTTAAAAATATATTCTTATACCCCGGCTTTGCTTTGATATGATTTATTATGTGGCGCTTTAAAATATTTTTTTATTATTTATTATTCCAAAAACGTTACCCTAGGATTTTATCCTATATCGCGGAGCAATACCTTTAACAATTGTTTGTAGTTCATACAAATACTTGTTCCGTGTGGGATTCGAAACCACTACCCGCAGCGCCGCAGTTCAATACTAAGTCAATACGCCCCGGAGCCGTTGATAATAAAAGACCATGTGTTTCCATCAAGTTTACGTTTCATAAAAAATAAAGTTTAAAGATATAATATAGCCTTGATCTCTCCTGGCGTTGCTCACTACATGCACTTGAAGTTTCATCACAATTGGTTCAGCCGTTCCGAAAATAGCCCGGACTGGCAGATAATTTTTTAATGGTCTCTTATGTCTTAATGACGTGTCAAATGATGCCCTGAACTTAATGGAAGCCAGTTATTTCAATATTACAGAAAGAGACTTAAATATTATTTATTTGTATATATTATTCACTACTGTGGTGGTGCCGTATCTTATATATTTATATTTATTTATTATATTTATATTTATTTACACTTTTTGTACTAAGGGTAGAAAAGGCTATAATATATATATATATATATATATATATATATATATACCTATATATTAGGGTCTGAGAGACCGAAAATTGCAATCATGGGAAGAACTTACATTTCAAATATTCTGGTGCCAACGGACTGACAGAGATAGCGAAAATATTGCTAAGATTTCTAAGATTCGTTCGATGTGGAATATTCGACCATTTGAAAGCGATAAAATGAGACTTGTTGTCAGACACTTTTCAAAATTCTTTTATTTTTCAGAAATACGGAAATTGTCGACATTTTTCATCACTGCTAAACACCTAGTAAATCACTCTCGAAATCGCAACTAACCTTTTACAGTAACGCCAGCGACGATAGAACTTGGGTGGCTTGTTTACTGTTCAATTTACGGCGAAAGTTAGACATAAACCAATGCTTGACTACTATCTCACCTGATGATGGTAAGCAGTAATGTCGCTGAAGATTTCAAAACGTACTGACTTAAGATACCGACATTGTAGCTGGATTGAAGGTCAGATGCTGTAAAATTATTTAACTCATTTGCTATGCGCATGAAAAACAACATGTATTCTGGTGAAAGAATATCTACTACCTCATATCATCCCGAGGGTGTCAGAGGCTACAGGAGATGGCAGGGCAATGCAATGTTGAACTTGTAGTAACTATCACTGTTTCCAAGTGATTTAGCGATCGCAGTACCAGACGTCTCGCCTCTTTGAATCTGTTTCCCATCCTAAATTATAGCTATTTTACAAAATATGACGTAAGCGAGATGTTAATATTGCTCTTCGATGTCGATGCGAACGAAGTCCAAAGGACGGAATACGATGATTGACTCTCACACGACTCAAAAAAACAATTAATAATATTCAACAAATATTAGCGACGCTTGGCAGGCATTTTGGCAACCGATGTTTTATTATTTTCATTTCTCAAGAATATTCTGCTGCTCACCTGTTTCATTTGTCACAGTCACCTCTTACGACACCCACGGTAGGAGGTAGTGAATAATCTTTCGACAAGGTGCTTTTCTCAGGACGACAAAAATATCAAATAAATAC
>JAVANC010000001.1:60644840-60742232 GCA_033319125.1 Parnassius glacialis | reverse complement strand
GTAATTACTCTCAAAAACAGCACGTAGACACGGCTTAGAAGGTAAATTGTTCTGTAGTTCTTCACGCGAGCGTTGTCGCCTTTCTTGAAGAACAGGACAGGTATAAAATTGCAGCCTATTTACGTCCCACTGCTGGGCACAGGCCTCCTCTCATTTCTGAGAGGGTTTATAAAAGATGTTTCACATAAAATAAATTATATGCCCTTTCTAGAAAATATTTAGTTTAGAGCTAGTAATGTTATGGACCCTCTAGCTTGGGAGCCTAGTATCATTGTTACATCAATATCTAAGCCCCAGTCTCCTGCTGAGAAGCGTTTTCATTTCACGCCACGTGCGTCCCTAATTACGACGTACGTCGAGAACATAGTCTAAAGCGCGCTTCATTTTCGGTACTTCGGGTGCAATCACACGCTGGCTTGCTTCTTCTCACGAAACTCGAAATGACTATGTGCTAAATTTAGGGCGTGTAATAAATATTAATTTTTTATTACATCATCATCACAGCCCTTTACAAGTCAACTGCTGAACATAGCATTTTGTAATAGATTGTCTCATAGGTAGGCTATAGATATAGTTTTTATGCTTTAATCATTTTCAGTTTTTATCAGAAGTAATTGTAATCATATTATTTAAATGACGTATGGCGTTAGAGAAAACACTTCCTTAAAGTAATTACGTGGGTGTCATAAGAGGCAACAGAGGGAAACTTTACAGGAAGTAGGTGTTCCCCATTTCCCTAATAAATATAATTTTCGTATTTTTAAATTATCCTAATAGTCTAATCCCTGGCAGTAAATTTTATAGTACACAAGATGCCTTGGTTTGATCCCCGCTGGCACCATTGTAATTGAAAAGGAAGCAAAAAACAGTAGCAAAATGATGCTATTTAACGGTAGTTCAATAAATATTATCAATTAGGTATTATAAAAGAAAAACAATTGCTCGGTAAAATCTAGAAAGTAGATTTACACATTGCTTAAAACCAGAAAAAGACAGATTAATTGTACTTAGTCTTGTGAAGGCAGAAAGCAACCCAGACGTAACGATGCTGCGGACACTGATGCCTGTTCTGAATGACAGTTCAGTTTCAACCTACTCGTAGTAAACCAAATGTGAGATAAATAGTGAAAATTTCTTTTAACAATTCTATTTGTTGAGTTACTTTGTTTTCATCGATGGATAGCGAAAAAAATGTTAACGGTGCCTTCCTATTAACAAATTTTTGTTAGCTTTGCATGTAACTATCTACTTATCAACGTGAAAAATTTTTCACCAACTTATAGACGAGTGATTAACATGAAAATTTGTATACCAATTATAATAAAACAATAACTTCTGTCCCACTGCTGTGCACAGGTCTCCCCTCATTTCTGGGAGGGTTTTAGGGCAAGAAAATGTCCACCGCTCGGCTCCAATGCGTGTGGGAAAACTTCACATGTCTTCGAAATATTTTTTCCTTATTTCTCAGACATGCAGGTTTCCTCACGATGTTTGTCTTCACCGCCGAGCACGTGGTAAATCAGCACTTAAAATTGCAATCAACAATTTCATTTGTGCCGGCAGGGATTGAACCCGGGTTGCCCACGCACTATGAAATTTACAGCGAGTGCTTACCATCTGAGCTACCACCATCCTGATCAGGATCACCGGGATTATCGTTGTCATCATCATTACAGCCCTTTACAAGGCAACTGCTGAATAACAAGCTTCATAATGCTGCTCTGTTTCGTATGGTGAGTGTAGGGAACCGTAGATCGTTTGTACTGGAAACGAGGCCTTCCATATTTATTCTTCGGTGTGAAAACACATCTGCACTTTGACTCTTAAACGCGGATAGATGTAGATGTATATAGCCTCAGCAGTCACTTACCACCAACTGAACTGTGTGATCGTTCTTCATCCTTATTATTTAATAAAAAACACTGTCCTGGGAATAACCAGCAAGAAACACAGTTACAATATAACGTGTTGTATATTTGAATACGAAAACATTTAGAAAGAACATGGTAGAGGTCACCTCATCCCCAGGGTTTATTATCAAACATGTACGGTTTAGCATTTTAAACAATTTTTCTTTAAACTTACAAACATAAGTCAATATAAATATTAAAGACTACATGACTCAAAATGACCTCTGGGAATGAGGCAAGTAGATGCTGTGGTCCATGGATATTTATATCTATCTTCAAATAAGAATCAAAATGCAGATACTTTGTCAACCCTGAGGACTAATATGAAATGCCGCGTTTCCAGTAAAAAGGGTCCCCGGTTCTCTTTACTCACCATACGAACACAACACAGCAAATTAAGCTGCCATTTTACGCTGGTATTCTGTGAGAACGTGGTCCTTCTCCGCTTCAGCTGACTAATCGTGCTAAAACCATATTATGCCTGCGGTGTGGCTATACCACGTGTATAAACTTGTGTAATACACATTATACATACTTACCACCATATTATTGCTAATTCATACGATGATATGCATTAGCAGTATCATTTTATACATTATATGTAATGTCCACATCAAATGAAAATGTCGATCGGACAAACTTATGATGATATTAGATCATTCTTTAAAGTATTCGCCTAGAGTTGAAAGCTCAAAGTAATTTCAACTCAAACTCAAACTGTTTTTGATGTCAGGCATGACCAAGGCCACTGGATACTTATCTCTAATGAACGTTGTTATATTAGTAGTTTATGAAACAATTTTAATATCTTTTAGGATATCGTTCCATTCTTCGCAACGCGGTTTAGTCTCAGTGTGTGTTGTTTGAGTTCATAGTGAGTGTCTGACACGTACTGATATGGATGAGACGGAGCTAAGTATACGGAGAGTACAAATAGCTACCACTAAAGAATAGTATGGATATACCATTCTTTAGTGGTTTTAAGTTTATCAAAGTCTGACGAAATTCAAAAATTCAGAATTATTTTTTTTTCTAGCGTGAATAGTTACTTCGTAAAACATTAGAGAATTCAAAATGAAGATATCACCAGAACCAGAGTCTCCAACATAGCCCGACGGGTCGGTAAGCTAAAGGTGCAATGGGTCGGCCATATAGCTCGAAAAGCCGACAAATGATTGGGAATTTTTTTTCGGGTAGTGTCGTACTGTTAAACGAATTGGGTAGCCACCAACAACAAAACAAGTGATGACCTGGTAAGATATGCAGGAAGTCGATGGATGCAGGTGGCTCAGTACCGTGTTATATGTCATTATATACCGGTGTCCTATGTTCAGCAGTGCTATTGTGAAGGGTTGTAATCTAGATTATATAAAGCAAAGTAAGATTACAGCCTGACTACATGCCACTGCTAGGTACAGGCTTCGTCTCATATCTGAGAGTGTTTCGGGCATGGATACGTTCGCTACACTGCCTCAATGCTCCGAAATATGGCTTTTAATTTTTATACCAGCTTTTCTCTCGAAGTTTTCCTTGACCGTCAAGCACTTGGTAAATCAAAACTTAAAATTAAAAATTTTATTGCTGTCGGTGAACACGGGTTGCTCGCGCATTGTGATATTTTCAGCGAACGCTTATCCCCTGCGCTACCACAATTCTTTATGATAATATGATGAAAATTTAATAAATAAAAAAAATATAATGCCTTGTAATACAGACAGCAACTGACAAATATGCGATTTTATTAGTGGAAATAAAGGATGATACTACCGTTTCGGGTCATAAATTAAGTGAGGTATTATACATCATTTCTGTTATCGACTTTTCATTGTTCGTTAATCGCCGCTAAAAAATAGAATGAATAATGTATTTTTTAATATTCCTGCAAACCAGTTGATGTTTGAACACTACTTTTCAGTCAAATAATATAATAATATAATGCTACGAAACCCTTGGCTGTGTTGTATGCACCATTAGTATAGAATAGAATCATTTTTATTCAACATACATATATTTCAAGAATAATTATTGAAAGTCATTTAAGCTTTACCACTGGTTCGAAAAAAACCTCTGTCCTGGGAAGAACCAAGAAGAAACCACTTTTAAATTTGGAAAAAATTCTTTGCCTATATCTTCTCAATAAAATAAAATGGTGTATCTCACCTAGTTTGAAGAGCACCTCCCACCCTCCCTGAATTGCGTGCACTATCCCCGTCCCAACTTATCCCCGCACCACTACTCTCACCATCACTACACTAAGAAAGACACACTTTCGACAATAATACTACACGTGTTTCGCCCCTACACGAGGCATTCTCAGGTGTAGTAGCCTGGGGTTGCTGACCGCTAACGCTTAGCAGTCAGCCACCGCTAACGCACTAGAACTAAGTTTGGTAGCTAGTTTAGTTATATGAGCGTCCCACTGAAGCTCCGCGTCAAATGTTATTCCAAGGAAACCAATGGATTCAACAAGACTCAGCTCCTCCTATTTAAAAGCACACTGGTATTCACCTGTTTATCATGAGGTGTGTTGAATGAATTTTAATACATTTCGTTACATTACCGTTTACAAGCAAATTGTTAGATATATAATTATTCACTTGCACACACAGCAATTAAATTCGCATTATTAAGTATAATTCAAAAACTACTGGTCCGATCTTGATCAAATTTATATGGGTCCACATGAGAAGCAGCAGTTTTAAAAAAATAAAAAAGAATCATCAAAATAGGTTTACCTAGAAAATATTCTGAGGTAACACACTAAACAATACAGCTGAATTGAGAACCTCTTACATTTTTGAAGTCGGTTTAAAAAACCTGTATAGTGGTAGTAGTACAGGAATATGCATTACTGCATATTGTAAGAGGCGACAGAGGTAAACTAATCAGGGGATGGACAGCAGCGCCTTCCTAACTAACAACTAAAACAATATTAAATATGTATTTGTCTGTATTCATATATATTTGTGTAAATTATAAACCTTATTTTAATTAAAATTATTTAACTTAATACTTGCCATAAATTTTTCAATATGCCATAGTTTGTCTGGCAGAGAATGATAGCTGGCATTAACTACGCCCTTTATAATATTTATGGTTAAAACAGTAAAGCTTTTAATTTTTATAATTAAACAAAAAAAGAAAAATAAACTACGGCTACCCGCCTGCGAAGCGTGCCAACTGTGGCAAATATCCCCATATGATGCAATCTACGGGAGGCCTTCGTTCAGCAGTGGACTTCTGGTTGGCTGAAAAGGTAACGGTTATGGTAAATAAGGAAAAGAAAATAGCAATACATCACAATATAAATAATCTCTGTATTCGTGTTCGAAATTCTGTAGCAATATTTGTGTGAAGTCTCATTATAAAATGCTAAAACACTTAGTCACACCCGTCTCGCGAAGAAAATACACTATCAAGGTAATGGCAACATCGTTTTCGATGAAGAAAACGCACATTATTTTTAAATTGAAGTAAAGTAAAGTTGCAGCCTATATACGTCCCACTGCTGAGCACAGGCCTCTTGTCATTTCTGATAGGATTTTAGGGCAAATAAATGTCCACCGCACTACCCCAGTGCGAGTTGGTGCACTTCACATGTCTGCGAAATATTTTTTCTTATCCCTCAGACATGCAGGTTTCTTCACGTTGTTTTCCATCACCGCCGAGCATGTGGTAAATCGGCACTTAAGATTATAATTAACAATTTCATTGGTGGCGGCGGTGATTGAACCCTGGTTGCTCACGTATTATTAAATTTCAGCGAGCGCTTAGCCCTTGAGCTACCACGTCTCTTGAGCTAGCATTGCTATTTGGGGGAAGAGATAGGTAAGAGGGTAGCACCTGCCCAGATGGACTCCCAGGCTTATGATTATAATGGTATCTAGTATTGAATACGTTTCCTTTTATTCTTGAAATTTCATTGAAATTTAAATATAATTGCACAAAACACATTAAAATAAGGTAATTTTTTAATAGTCATTTGAAATTACTGCAGAAGACTATTAAAATACACGACATATTATGAGTCGCTCTGCTATGGGTAATTAAAGCTTATTAAAACGAGGAGACAGAGTAGCCACTGTTGTTTTAGTAAGTAAATAAAATAATGTTTCAGAAAATCTCATTTCTATTAACTATTTTATAGAAGTTAAGATGACAAACAACTACTCAACCTGCTTGATATTGTAGAGTATTAATCGACCATGGATAGATATTTACATCTATCACAAATAAAAATCAAAAGCGTTGTCATAAGCAATGTGTTTATAAATAAAAGAGGAACCTTAGTTAAACGCAAGTAGATCGAGTAATCCTGTTCTAGAACGTAGCGCCTTTGACAGAGATTTCAATTTTGAAGGTTTTGACGTACCAGGAGCCTGATACCGCGTTGATACGTTGAGGCGAAAGCATTACTGTGGCTCCCCCGAGTACAATAGAACCCCTCCTTATTATTCGCAGTAGAATGAGCGTAAGCAACATAGCCACAGGTCAATAAGATAAAGTCGCAATTAGAAGGCTATATAGCCCAAAGAACCGAAATCCGATGGGAAAGAAATTCTCGAGTAGCATCCTCGCATCAGAAGAGACATCATTGTAACTTTAACTTTCAATTATTAATCTACAATTTAGGGTGAATCTACTAGATGCAGTGACAACCAACTAAGACAAATTGTGAAAGCAAGTGGATCTCTACTCATTCGTGTGCTTCATTACTGAAGGTCGTGCTTGTCTTGAAATGCTTTCACCGATGTGTCGACTAGCTTTCTCCATACCACTCTGTCCTCGGCTTGTCTCAGGGCAATCGGAATATTAAGTCCCGTTATATTTTGAATCTGGTCGGACCAGCGGGTAGGTAATCGCTCACGTGATCTTTTCCCTTCGATCTTCCCTACAGAAACAGAAACAGAAACTTTTTTATTCAATATAGATTATAAATAATACTTATTGAAAGTCACTTTTTTGTATAATTACCACTGGTTCGAAAAAAATCCTCTGTCCTAGGAAGAACCAGCAAGAAACCCAGCGGGACTTTTTTTTAACAGCTTACAATCATGTATGTTACACAAATTACGAGTAACAACACAACAAATTAGAAATATCTTGGGAGCGATCACCTCATTTCCAGTATAACCCCTATATCATCTATAAATTCTTTAATATTATAATAACCCTTTTTATACAAACTTAGTTTAATAAAGTTTTTGAACATTGAGCAGGTCAAATTTTGTATATTTTCTGGAATTTTGTTGTAAAAGCGTATACATCGCCCCAAGAAAGAATTACTGACTCGATGGAGTCGAGTAACTGGTACTACTAGCTTGTGTCTGTTCCTAGTATATACTGAATGAATATCACTTATTTTTGTAAAACTACTTTTATTTTTGTGTACGTACATTCTATTTTCATAAATGTAGTGAGCAATTTCATAAATGGCAACACAAATACTACTCTTTTTCAACGCATATTAATTACATTAAAGAAAAAATGATTTATTAGGAAAAAAGAAACAGAAACAAAGGAGAAACACACGCACAAACACACACACACACACACACACACACACACACACACACACACACACACACACACACACACACACAAACACACATCAAAATCAATAGCGTGTGCTATGCTGAAGTGGTGGAAGGGATCGTCTCAACATAAGAGCTTGCAGCGCTGATTTTCAGTCTGCCCAGAACTATTTCGGACGGTCAACAATATGTGAGCGGGTAATTCTTTATCTATATTTTATAATCCATGTGAAAAGTGCCGGAATACAGTACATATTATACTTATAACGTAAGACTTAGTTAATGAAATTCTATTGATTTTTTAAATGACAGGAATATGTAAAAATAAATACAGAGGGTAATTGATACAAAGTCACATGTTTTTTTTTTAAATAGGAGAGGGGGCAAACGAGCATGCGGCTCACCTGATGGTAAGTGACTACCGCAGCCCATGAACAACTGCAACACCAGGGAGGGAATTGCAGATGCGTTGCCGGCCTTTTAAAAAGGAGAACGCTCTTTTCTTGAAGGTCCATAAGTCGTATCGGTCCGGAAAAATCGCTGATGGTAATCGATTCCACAAGGAAGTCGTGAGAGGAAGAAAACATCTTCTGAATCGCACAGTGGTAGACCGCCAATCATCCAGATGGTGTGAATGGTATCGGGAGTTCTGCTGCGATGTGCGTTCGTGAAATTTGGCGGCTGGGATTAATCCGAACAATTCCTCAGAGCACTCCCCATGGTAGATGCGAAAGAAAATGCAAAGAGATGCAACATCTCTTCGCAGCGCCAATGAGTCGAGCCGATCAGAAAGGACTCGGTCGTCGACGATTCGAGCCGCTCTGCGCTGGATGCGGCCAAGTGGAAGGAGCTGGCACTGGGGAGCCCCTGCCCAGAGATGGGAACAGTATTCCATGTGAGGCTGAACCTGCGCCTTGTAAAGTTGCAGGCGGTGTGCCGGCATGAAATACTGTCTCGCTCTGCTGAGCACGCCAAGCTTTTCAGAGGCCAATTTGGCCTTCTCTTCCAAGTGACCACGAAACTGCACGTCACTCGATATGTCGACGCCGAGGATTCCGATACTGGCTGAGGCAACCAGGGAAGTGCCTTGAAACTGAGGAGATACGACAAAGGGATTCTTTTTAGCGGTAAACGCGCAAACTTGTGTCTTCTGAGGATTAAACTGGACTAGATTTAGTCGCCCCCAGTTCGAGACTTTGTCCAGCAAAGACTCGACTTCAGACACAAGTTTGTTCCGGTACTCGGAGACGTTTTCCCGAGAAATATTAGCACGGCCGGTGTATAGAGCATCACCAGTGTTGTCATCCGCATAGCAATGAATGTTATCAGTTAGCAACATATCATTGATTTGCAGAAGAAACAGCGTTGGTGATATTACACAGCCTTGTGGAACACCAGCGTTAATAGGCTTGTAGTCAGAACATGCACCGTCTACAACGACCTTGATGCTCCGATCTGCAAGGAAGCTGGTGATCCAATTGCACAATTTCTCGGGAAGCCCATAGGAAGGGAGCTTCGAAAGAAGCGCTTTGTGCCAAACCCGATCGAAGGCTTTCGCAATGTCCAGACTAACGGCCAACACCTCCCCCTTGGACTCTACTGCCTCCGCCCATCTATGGGTCAGGTAGACCAGAAGATCACCAGCTGATCGACCCCGACGAAAACCGTATTGGCGGTCACTAATCAGCTGGTGTCACTAATGACGTGGTCGATGAGTCGGTCTGTTTCGGCATTACCGCTATGGGACCTATAGAGGCACCCATAGACGCGCGGATGGTCGTCGCTGTCTACGCGTAGCCAAAGGATGGACAGGTCCGAACCTTCAAGACTGCCGAGGCGTCGAGAACAGATGTCCTCTCTGACATACACGCAAACTCCAGCCCAAGGCACAAAGGAGTGCTGCAATTTGTACCCTGGGCAGGAGAGATACGAAATATCAGCCGGAGAGAAAACCTGCGTCTCGGTCAGAAAGAGCAAGGCCGGCTTCGCCGTCTCGAGATGGTAGTGGACGGCGTTTAGGTTAGAGTGAAGTCCCCTGATGTTGCAGAAATTCACGGATAGCGTGGCAGGGGTCGCCTTGGTATTGTTGCTCAGTTTGCCCCGAGCAGTTATGTTTTTGAGCGGAATTTTGCCCCCCCCCCCCCCCAAATACGCGGGGCAGCCTGAGCACCCACGCTCAGGATTGGAATAACATGGTCGTGTATGCTCAGCGAGGGATTCTCCAGGGATACTGGTACCCTCCTGGGGTAGTCTAATGTGTAATTCCGCTACCATGTTAATGGGGGGAGGGGGGGGGGGGATTGGGCCTCCGGCCACCTGCACTCACCAGACGAAACGCAGAAGCAGGGCTTCTACTTCACGCCGGTATTCTGTGAGGTCGTGGTACCAACCCGGCTCGAGCCGGCCCATACGTGCAACAGCAAAAACTGCTACGTGGCTCTACCACCGTTAAACATTAAAGGAATAATTTAAATTTAATATTAGAAATATAATAGAAAAGTAATTTTAAATAAAGTCATAAATTATATTCAATTATTTATACGTACCTTCTGTTCATTAATAAAATTTCCTTTAACATACATAAGAACATACATTCCATTCATTTATTTCAGACTATCAAAAGTCCACTGCTGAACATTTATGGGAGTGTTAGATATATCGGTGCGATACGTAGTCTCATAGAGGGGATATTTAACATAGTTGCTATGGTTGATAACTGCACTTTTGTTGTAACTTATAACAGTATCAGTACACTGGAATTTTAGAAACTTCAAATTGTAGATTTTTCTTTTTGGTAAAGAGGTATTCCATCCAAGTCGTAAGGTTTAACATCGCATCTGAATTTTGATTGTTTTACCAATAAATAATAGCCGTATATGTCTATGGGCCAGAGCATATTTTTATATAGACCGTATGCTCGTTTGGCATTGTCACCACTAATTCTTTTTAAAATATTTTATTATTTATTTATTAAGAAAATAAACAATTTATTTATTAATTATTAAGAAAAGATATTTCCTATTGTTGTATCGTTTGTCAATATTGTTAAGCTGCAAATGTACAGCAAGAAGTTTTTGTAAGGGGAAGGTAATAAGGAAATTCGTTGGTAAGTATGCAAACTAGAGCTCCGGTAAAGTTTCTCCGTTAGAAAAGCAAACGTGCAACTACGTAAACTTCTGTATTCTGCCTAAATGCATGCGCGCGCTTGGTATCTGTGCACAATGATGTATATTTCAAATTAATGGCGAATTTTATAAATATTTTTATGGCGGGAATTTGACAGGAATAGATAAAAATAAAAGTTCGTTCATATTCATCACCATCACCATCATCATTACAGCATTTCACAATTCCACTGCTGAAAATAGGCCTCCCCCAAGGAATGCCACAAAGCATGAGCTAAAGCCACCTGCATCCATCGACTTCCTGCATGTCTAACCAGGTCCTCACTCCGACTTCAACTACCGGTACGAGGCTGCCACTCAAGAACGTTCCTCTTCAATCGGTTGTCGGTTCTTCGAGCTATATGGCTGGTTCATTGCCACTTCAGCTTTAATGTAATAAAATCTAGTTCCATCATCATTTATACAGTCCTTCAGAGCCATGGTATCTCAGGACCTCACCGCTGTAAATTCCACAGTACGCGAGCAACCCGGTTTCGATCCCCGCCAGCAACAATGATATTTTACTTGCAATTGTAAGTGCTGATTTACCACATGTACGGCGACGAAGCAAAACTTCACGAGGAAAATGTCTGAGAATATAAAATACATTTCGCAGTCATGTAGCGTCGCTAACACGTATAGTGTCAGCGCGGTTGATAATTTTACTATTAACGTTTCTATATAAATGTGAACATTCCGAAACGACAAACAGCGATCTCTGTCGACAGAATGTCACGCCATGATATTCAAAATTCGAAATGAACCTCTGCTGGCAACGCTCTTGCAATATTACATTTTAGGAGCACTCTGCAATTAATTGTTATCCTATTTTCCTGACAAATTAAACAAATTATTTCTGGAATTAGTATCAGATCCTTATTCCCGCACAAAGCCTTATAACAATAAACGTTTTACTTTTGATACAGACCAAACTCATATTGAACAAGTATATTTACACTCTCGAGTGATCAATCACCAAAAGTAACCGAGTACAGGGCAGGCCTTCTAGAATATTTATTAACATCACTTTAGACTATTTCCAGGCTATTATAAAATCGACTATGTGCTATTGACAATAAATTTAGATAATACTTTTTTATGAAACTGTAGAGACAAAATAAATGAACCAACAGCCCACCAGAATATAAGGGCTGCTACAGTCCACAGATACCTGCGGCGAACTTCAATCAAAGAAGGCTACAGAGGCCTCTGTAAAATTATAATAGATCTCCAGGATTACAACGCATGTGTAGCTGACATACGCGTTGTACGGCGTATCTGTCACCTATTAAATGGACGATGCCGTCAACCTTTAAGTTTGTTTCCCTTTGTTGCCTCTTACAATACTTTGGAACGATATCGAGGGTCTAAACGAATAAATAAATAATTAAAGCGTTTTGAATGGAACAATTATCTGTATATGTTAACAGCTATATTCCATCATGGTATTATTTTTTCTGCACAACTGTGCAACAAAGAGATAATGTGTTTTTCTAACAGTTTTCTAAGCTCACCATACAAAAAAGTGGTCTTAGGCTGTTGTTTCGCACTGGTATTATTTGACAGCTTGGTATTTGCCCGATTGAGCCAACTTATTCGTGCTACAACCGTAAGAAAGCTGCATCATAGTTCTACCATTTTACAAAATATAACATTTTAAACTTATTGTACTTAAATTTATTGTATTTATAGATGAAGATTACTAATACTTGTAACTGCGGCAGTAAAAGTATTTAAACCAGAACTAATTCCTTTCAAACCGAGTTAGCATATTGCAATGGGACAACTTTATAAATGAACTTTGGTCGTGCATCCCTAGAGCGAGCTGAGCTAATTCTGAGCTTCTTTTTGTGTGATTCCATGTTGTGCAATCTATACACAAGGGTATAAAATAAAAGATAATTTACAGTGTTAGGTTTTTTTTACTAATTATAAGCCAGTGCTTGACCACAATCCCACCTGGTGGTAAGTGATGATGCAGCCTTAGATGGTAAATCGCACTATCTCAGCGTAACAAAAGCCTATTTACTCTTGCCTTGAAGACGCCCAGATCGTATTCGGACGTAAAGATAGACGCCGGAAAATTATTCCACTCCTTTGCTGTACGCATTACTAAAGACGAAGCAAACCGTTTGGTTTTAATGCGTGGAATATCGACGACAAAGGATGAAGACCCGTCAACCGCCTGGTTGTCCGATGGTGAAAAGGAGAGGGTGGAATTAAAGCATGTAATTTCTGCGCACACTCACCGAAATGCATCGTATAGAATACCGAGTAACTGGCTACTCTGCGCCTGTGCTCATGCTTATGGTATAAAACAGGGAGTGTTAGATTTAACCACAAGACGAAGAGACGAGTCTCTTTATTTGGCTTAGTGGCTCGTTGAGCACTACCCAGAGACACGTGTAGTCAGTCAGTAGAACAGGGTTAATTAGTCGAAGAAACGATCTTAAAACTCTTGAAAACGATGTTTTTCTATCACAAACGGGGCCTCTGGGATTACAGATGCTCGAGGCGGGGGTCTCGAACGCCTAATTATATATCCTCTGAAAACGACGATGACCCTGAAGTAATCCAGACACATTGTGGTAGCACTGCGAGGGTACTGGGGGCAGCAAGTCCTGCCCTCTGGACATTGTAATAGTCTAGCAAAGTAATGGAGGGGCCTGGGTTACGCTCCGAACGGAGATGCCGGGACCCCTTGTATACGCTGATGGCGACCACCGAAGGACAAAAAGGTAGCCGAAACCTAGGGACGCGAGCGATTTCCCAAGGTCATGTAGAGGGAAAGAATAAAGGAACAGTGACAAAACAAATTTATTTTGCAGAAGTGAACATTACAGTCGAGAAGAGACGCCCTTAACGAAGGCTTATCGACTATATTGGCGATGTATTGAAGATGGGCTAGATAAAGAGTACCCATAACCGACGAGCATGTATACGCAGGTATATGGATGTAAAAGAGGCGAGAGAAGTGTGTCAGGATCGTGCCTAATGGAAGTCCGTAGTATCTGCCTACAACTTTAGGTGACAGGCGTGCATGTTTCTGATTATGATACGACATTTATTGAATTGTATCAAAAGTCTCCACGATGTTCTCCAAGTTGCCACGCTTGGCAGACGGGTTGACAACCGCAGCTTATTATTATTTTTGGAGTTACAAAGAAGATGCTGCTACCCATTTCCTGTTTGATTTCCCTCTATCTCTTCTTTCAACACTCACGGGATGATATGGGGTTGTAAATTATCTTAAGCCACCACTAGACGGCGTTTGCCACCCTCACTTGTATTCAAAACCGATATGCCTGCACTGTAGGTTCGATCACTCATAAAAACAAATTCTAATTTATTGTCAGTTTATTCATTAAATAGAGATTGATCTAAAGCATTAAGCCTGAGCTTCATGCCCATCGCTAAAATACGAACGTCATACGCAAATATTTGCCCCAGTTAAACACGTTACAAAGCAAATAGTGACAATTTGCTTTGTAGCATAGCTATTTCACTTTTGTCTGCGCTCCTTCGGGACATAGATTATATTTTCTAGTCACGTGTTGTTCTTAAAATAATAAAATTTTGTACTTAAATTTTCTCGTTCATTCGATTTTTAGAGTACCCATGTAATAATATCCATTATCCCATATCGTCCCGTGGCTGTCGTACAAGATGAGAGAGAGAGAAACAAACCAGGAAATGGGCAACAGCATCTTCCTAATAACTAAGTACCAAATATATAAAATTCTGCGTTGGCTAACCCTCCTACAAAGCATAGTAGCTATGACAAATGACGCAATCTGTGAGAGAGGCCTACAGCAGTGGACTTTTGATATACTGTGACAGTAAAGACAATATTTTTCTTGATTATTCCTTTCATAACAAAGACAGAAGTTAAATTTAAGAACTTAGCCTTATTTACTAACAGTACTAGTAAAGTAGCTAAACTAAGTGAGGCAAATATAATGCTCTGAGAGATGACTATATATTTGTCCATTTTTTTTTTATTTTCTGAGGAAAATATCGGTCAGTTGGGTCCTTGTGCAGTGCAATTCTTAAAGGAATTGTTTACGTGACTGGTTGTTGCTGCTAGTGATAAGGGGCTTGGTGTTTTTCTCATCAAAAATTCAGTATATCTATGTATGATTCACGACAACGCAATACCACACATGCACAACAAACAACCACTTAGCTAGATGACCTACAATTGGAATTTCTGCTACATTCACCGTACTCCTTTGACCTTGCTCCAACAGATTACCATTTTTTCTGGAATTCATACAACTTCTTACAATGACTTTACTTCTTTTACTTTTACTTCTTCTTTTACTTCTTAAAATTCAAATGAATTTTTTATCCTTCAAAGAGTTTATTGATTCTCACCCCCATGATTTTTTAGTAAAGAGATCAATGAACTATGATATGGCAAAAGTACATAGATAACAACGGTGCATACTTTGATTAATAAATATAATTTACAAAAATAAATGACTTCATATTCCTGCCGTACAAAACGCCAATTTAATTTGTAAGGACCTAATATATATTTACCTATTCTCTATGACTGTTATGAGTCTGCGACACTGATGTGGTGGTAGTTATCTGTAGAATAAAACAACCGTGAGGGTAAATTCTAAAGATTAAATAAATATTCGGATAGCCATTCCGCGAGGAAACGCCGAATGGCTATACTGAATGTTGATATCCTAAGTTATACGAGGGTGGATTGAAAAGTACTCGGCCTAACACAGATCCATTCAATTCTAAAAATCAAATCTACCCACATTATTTAGTTCAGTTCAGACTAGTTCATTGTGTGAAGTTCGAAACGTGTGCGATAATTAGTTGTGATTTTATAAATTTATTAACAAAGTAATCGGACATAATTTCCGCGAATGGAGCAAATCGAGCAGCGAGCCGTCATTAAGTACCTCCATAAGAAGGGGCTATCATCAAAAGCCATCCATGATGACATGGTCAGTACATTAGGCGATTGTGCTCTGTCATATTCATCCGTCAAAAAATGGATAGCAGAATTTAAGCGTGGTAGAGAGAGTGTGAAAGATGAACCCCGCTCTGGAAGGCCTTCGACGTCAACTACTGACGAAAATATTAAAAAAGTACTTGATTTAATAATGGGAGACCGCAAATTAAAAATTATAGAGATAGCCGAGATTATAGGCATCTCTTATGAACGAACTCAAAACATCATTGTCAACGAGTTGGGTTTCCACAAGGTGTCTGCGAGGTGGGTTCCGCGACTGCTTTCAGTTGAACAAAAAAGGACGCGATTGACTATTTCACGCGACTGTTTGGAGTAATTTGAAGTCGATTCAGATGATTTTTTGAATCGTTTTGTTACTATAGACGAAACATGGGTTCATTACTGTACACCGGAAACAAAATAACAATCAAAACAGTGGAGAAGACCTGGTTCACCACCCCCTAAAAAGGCTAAGTCGATTTTGTCGGCAAATAAGGTGATGGCTTCAGTATTCTGGGACTCGAAAGGTGTGATTATGATTGATTATTTTGAAAGGGGTCAGACTATAAACTCTGATTACTACTGCACCTTACTACGTCGTTTACGAGAGGAAATAAAAGAAAAACGTCGAGGAATGCCCAGAAGAAAAGTCCTGTTTCATCAAGATAACGCCCGTGTTCACACGTCAGTACAGTCAATGGCTGAAATTCACAACTGTGGCTTTGAACTGTTACCGCATCCGCCGTATTCACCTGATCTGGCACTATCAGACTTCTTTCTGTTCCCTAACCTTAAAAAGCACTTGGGAGGTCAACGATTTTCGACAAACGACGAGGTCAAAGCAGCTGTAGACGCATATTTTGACTCTAAGGAAGAATCTTTTTTTTTCAACGGTCTAAATGCTTGGAAGGGGAGGTGGCAAAAGTGTATTGAACTTGATGGTGATTATGTAGAAAAATAAAAATATAACTGATTTATTATGTGTTTATTTTCTTGGTTAGGCCGAGTACTTTTCAATCCACCCTCGTACCTTATAACATCAGCTATCTGCTAGTGAAAGTCCCGTCAAAATGGGTTGTTTCATTCAAGTCAACATTACAAACAAACACTTCAATTTTATTTATTTGTTTAGATGTATATGTAAATCTAAATTCTTTGATTTTTAAAAGAATGTCATCTCAATGTGTGGGCGTATATTTATTTAATAGTATATGATAGTTCTATTTGTATATTTATTAATGTGGAAGTATATATTTATGTTTTTTGTAAATAAGTCATGTTGTGGTCATCTGTTATTAGAGGATGTAAATAAAAAGTAACAAAAGTCGCGATCTTTGTTGATGGTACAATAACTAAATTAATAAATATTGTGAACCCCTTACCGCGCTTACTTGAGAGTTGTTGAAAGAAATCTTAGCTATGTTACCAGCATCGCTAGTCTTCATTTCAAAAACTAACAAGATACTTTATAACAAAAATGTGTCCGCAGATGAACATTCCTGGTAAATGTTGGTGGATAGGAATTTGATCTCTTTTTAATAATAAAATGCAGTAATTTGCTCAATCGACCTTTACTTGATCTCTAATTTTTACAACGACGACAGGTACAACATTTTTTAAACATACCTACACAGCTTACGGACTAATATTGGCATGAGAACTGCTAATATAATTTGACAGGCGCTTCAACATGCCCCCCGGCGTTGAAAGTCTACCTTTCAACCAGATTCTTCAGGTTCAGGAAGCGGACAAATTTTGCTAAATGATCGGCGAACTATACCAGTCGATGTTTTGATATCCGCCACCCTTGATACGCCGTCCGAGCCTGGATGGACTGCGACGATGCGACCCATCTTCCACTTTAATGGCGGTGAATTCTCCTCTTTTAGGAGTACCAGTGAATTTAACTTCAAAGAGCCTTTACAGGAACGCCATTTCATCCGCAGTTGAAGCTCTGATATATATTCCTTGCTCCATCTAGCCCAAAAATGTTGACGTAATTGTTCTATTCGTTGAAATCGGGTTAAAGAGCTTACGGAATGATCTTTATAGTCTGGTGTCGGCAAGGAAGTCAAGGGGCGTCCAATCAAAAAATGACCGGGCGTTAGTGGTAGCAAGTCTTCAGGATTCGTTGACAAAGGTGTGAGTGGTCTGGAGTTAAGTATAGCCTCAATTTGTATTAATGTGGTATTTAGTTCCTCGTAAGTCAAATTACAATTGCCCAGCACTCTAACTAAATGATATTTAATGCATTTGACACCAGCCTCCGCAAGCCCAGCAAAATGGGGAGAATAAGGCGGTATAAAATGGAAATTAATTCCTTCATTTGCCATTACCTCAGATAAAGAATTACAATACGTCCTAATAAATTTTGAAATGTCATTGTATGCGCCTACAAAGGAGGTACCATTATCCGAATAAATATTAAGAGGTTTCCCTCTTCTTGACATAAATCTGCGCAAAGCTAATATGAAGGTATTGCTAGTTAAATCACCCACTAATTCAAGATGAATTGACTTAGTCGCGAAGCAAATAAAAATAGCTATATACAACTTTACAATTTTACAACCACGGCCATGGCGAGAAACAGATTGAATTGGTCCCGCATAGTCTAGTCCAATATTTTGAAATGGAAAACCAGAAAGGATGCGTTGGTGTGGTAGGTTGCCCATTATTGGAGAGATGGTTTTTCCTTTCATTCTATTACATCTTACACATTGTCGATAACAAGATCTGGCCAAATTACGACCTCTAATCGGCCAGTACATCTCTCTTATAGTGGCCAACATTAGCTGTGGTCCCGCGTGCATTAACCTTATGTGCTCATAATTGAAGAGCAATTTGGTAAAATAATGAGTGGACTGTATAAGTATGTGATGTTTTTTCTCATAACAGTAATCGGAATTTTCAAGACGCCCTCCAACACGCATTATTTTATTATCATCGAGAAATACATTAAATTTATGCAACGGACTTTTAGTGGGTAAGCTTTTATTTTTAATTAACATGGTGTATTCCTCAAATGATTCACTCTGAGATATTCTTATAATAACATTGAGTGCGGTTTGCAACTCTTGATTGCTTAGAGGACCGTGAACGGATTGCTTTCTACAATTATTAATAAAACGCAGCACATAAGCAACGGCCCGATTTAATCTAGTATATTTAGAAAAGCGTTTAAATTCAATTAATTTATTCCCGCCTAAATCTTCATTGTTGTTAGAATGAAGTATTCCGTGGAGGATAACATTTGACGATTTAATCTCAGGCAACTCGTGATTAATACTTAAGAAATTTGCAGGCCAGTGAGAGACCTCTTTCTTTAAAAATTCAGGTCCTGACCACCACTTACTCATGGATGAAATATCCTTACAACTTACACCGCGAGAAATATGATCGGCCGGATTACACTCTGTTGGGACATGCCTCCACTCGCAATTTCCAGTCTTCTCTAATATTTCAGCAACCCTATTTCTAACAAAGGGTTGTAGCTTGCTAGGCAACACCTTTAACCATCCTAACACGATGGACGAATCTGTCCAAAAGAAAGTGCGCTTAGCTTGTTGTCTCAGCGATGCTACAACCCTTTGGTAAAGGCGAGCTCCAACAAGTGCACCACAAAGTTCCAGTCTTGGGATGGTTATAGGTTTAAGCGGCGCGACACGACTTTTCGCCATCAATAATTGAATTAAACCCTCACCCTGATCATTAACACTACGCACATATAAACAGGCGCCATATGCTCGCTCAGAAGCGTCCGAGAAAATATGAAATTCAAACAAACTAGGCGAGTCACAAATAACACGACGTGGAATACGTAGAGTATTTAATTTAGGTAAATCGACTATTATCTCAGCCCACATCTTGCTGATTTCTGGCGTCAACTGCTCATCCCATGACAGCTTGAGCAGCCACAACTATTGAAGAAGCATTTTCATCTTAATTACACAGGGAGATAGAAGTCCTAGTGGATCAAAAATCTGAGAAATCACAGATAACATATCACGCTTTGTTCTACCTGAGAATAGCCCTCCTATAGGGAAACAAAGTTGGTCAGTATGTGATTGCCACCCAAGGCCTAAAGTTTTAGTCGGTTCAAAGCCACCAATATTTAAATCAAGCGGAGAAATATCATTTTCACTAACCAGTTGAGATTCATTCGACTTCCACTTTCGCAAAACCATATGAGCTGATGCAAGTGTGGAAGTCACTTTACGGCGCAAATCTGTAACCTCGTTAATATCATCCCCTCCCGTTAGCAAGTCATCAACGTAAAAATCGTGAATGATCACTTGAGCAACCTTGTCATCGGTACACTCTAAGCCTAATTGTTGGAGGCACCTAGTTGCCAAAAAGGGAGCACTAGAGGTGCCGTAAGTCACGGTGTTAAGTTGATAAGCTTGAAGCTGTTCTGAAGGGTTATCACGCCAGACAATTTGTTGCAAATAGCGGTCATCGGGATGAATGACTATTTGCCGGTACATTTTCTCAACAATCAGCTGTGAGAACGTATTTGTGTAGCCGAAAGCGTAAAAGAATGGACAAAAGGTCGTCCTGTACCACGGGACCTACCATCTGTATATTATTCAAGGAAACACCAGAAGAAGTCGGACTGCTAGCATTGAAAACGACTCTTAATTTAGTAGTAGTACTACTTTCCCGCAGCACACCGTGATGTGGTATAAAATGCATCTTACGTGGTAAATTATCATTCTCACATTTCTCCATATGACCCAGACATAAATTCTTTATACATTTCATAGACCTGAGATTGACCTGCTAACCTGCGCTCTAGCGATAGTAAACACTTCTTAGCTCGTGGCCAAGAATCACCTAATACGTCAGGATTATGTTTTAAGGGTATCCTCACGCAAAATCGACCATTTGCCAGTCGCGTGGTGTTTTTTAAAAAGTGTTCTTCGCATAATTTTTCTTCGTTTGAATAAAGAGACGCAGGGCTTACCTCTTCGAGGTGCCAGAAGCGTACTAATTGTTTTTGTATATCTTCATCTAAATCTTTACTAGCCTCATCTTGAAATATTCTTGTAAAATTACATTTAATAGAGTTAACCCCTTTCTTTACATATCTATAATCAATCGGACCTGATACTAACCATCCTAAGCTAGTTTCACAAAGAATCGGCTGACCGTCCCCTAATTTTAATCTCTGCGTTCCTATTAAGTCCCAAAAGACATCAGCACCTATAAGCATGTCAACGGGAGCAGGTGAATGAAAATTAGGATCTGCCAGAGAAATATTAGATGGAATTTTTAAGTTTGACAAATTAACATATCTAGTAGGTACATTTTGGGTTATTGATGGTAGGACAAAACAATGAAGATTACTAGAGAAGTTATCATTCAATGATTTTATCGATACCTTACAAATCTTCTTGATGTGTGCCGAAGCATTATTAATACCGACTACCGACTGATTTACATTTTGAGCGGGCAAACCTAGCCTTTGATATAACTCTTCAGTTATTAAACAAGCGTTACTGCCACTATCAAGAATAGCACGAGCAATATATGGACAACCATTCTTACCTATAACTTTAATTAATGCCGTCGACAACAATACGTCGCCTTGTTCACTACACGATGCAGTGCCTACCTTTGCGGATAATGACAGATGTGCTAACGCACATCTGTCATTATCCGCACATCTGTCATTATTCTAACGAATTGGATGACAACTGTGAGCCTGTCGAACTGTTTGTTTGTTCGAAATGACCTTGCATAACGGGCTTATTATTACCACTACTCGTGTTAGATGTATTAATATCTGTAATTGGTTTTGACTGGTAATCTGCGACGTGCACGAGAGTGTTATGCTTTCGGTGGCATATTTTGCATCCTGGCTTTTTGCAGTGATTTGCATAATGTCCTGAATTAAGACAATTGAAACATACTTTATACTCTGGCAGTAACTGTAGACGCACATCGTTACTTAATCCAAGAAACTGAGGACAACTGCTTAACTTATGGTCACCCTTACATTTAGGACACAGTTTGGCGGAAAAGGCCGAACCGTTTTTATTACCGGTATCCCGAACTGAAACCATTGCCTTAACTTTTGGAGCATATTTTATAGAAGAATTTAAACGGTTAGTAGCACCAGAATTAGACATTTCTAGTGTTTCGATTAAATCGGCTCGATTTTTTAAAAACATCAAAAATATATCGAACGTAATAGGTGTATCTTTCTCCAAACGACCTTTAGACTCTTCCCATTCACGATATGTCTTAGCATCTAATTTTTGAGTAATAATATGAATGAGAAGTGTGTCCCATTGTTTAGTTGGCTCACCGAGAGATTCTAGTGCACGTAAATTTTTATTTATTTGGTCAATGAGACGTTTTAAGTTGACAGACAATTCTTTATTAATTGGTGCTATATTAAATAAGGCTGTCACGTGATTTTGAATTAGTAGTCTTTTATTATCATATCTATCACATAATATAGTCCATGCGACGGTGTAATTAGCTGCCGAGAATTCGATTGACTGTATTACCACAGCAGCGGGCCCTTCCAACGACGCTCTCAGATAGTGAAACTTATTTATGTCATCTATCTCGTCATTTGAATGTATGAGGCTCATGAACGTGTCATGAAACTCTAACCAATTATCATAAGAACCATTAAATTTAGGTAGTTGAATAGTGGGCAGTTTAACAAATTTATGATTGCCGGAATGAGAGCCACCGTCACTGCTTACGTCATCTGACTTAATGCAATCTGCTAAGATCCTTTTTGCAAGAGAAAGCGATTTAAAATACAGGGATTCAAACTCAGTTCGTTCTGATATCTGGGCGTCTATTTTATCAGTATTACACTCGATGGATAATTGTACCTCATCATATCGTTCATACATTGACTCAATCCTACTAATACGTAATTGCAACTCATTTACCTCAGTAGCAGCCAATGAAGATACCTTCAGTGAATTTAAATAATTTGAAAAAGCAGTTATTTGTCCCTTGTAGCTAGCTCGTTTCCTAATTTGCTCCTTATCTTCTGGCATGTTGGCTGGTATTGGGAGACTAGTGCAAATGCCTGAAATTTATACAAACAAGAAGTTTATATTTTATAAAATATAATTCATAAGTAGTTTTATACAACTTTGCTTACAGTTATAAAGAAATGAAAACTAATTCCCTTACTTATTTTTCAAACTCTTAAATAATTAAACAAAATGGTACATGTACTACCTTGATATTTAACTTTATAATTAACAACAATTAAGGGTAACAAATACAATTCAGACAATCAAACAGCTTCACAGGTATGCCTTAGTATGTAATAAATAATATTATGCAATTTTTTCAATTATACACTCTCTTGACTTATTTTTTAAAAAACAGTTTAAACCAATAAAGAAAAAAAAAATATAATATCGTCAATATAATTTAACCAAGCTTTATAATTTAATTTAATTACGATTTGACGGTTATTAGAAACTATATAAAACAATATTAAATGAATTTTAGCCGATTAAATACTTTAAGTTATACGTAATTATTTTATAGGTAATTTGGTACTAACCTGATAAATTAGCAGTCGATTTACACAAAATACTACCTGATAATGAGTGCTGGGTTAAATAAATTAAATAATAGTCCAATATCTAAGGGGCTAAGACTCCAGATTTCTTGGTTAAATATCTTCACTCCCTCGGTGGTATTTCCACAACGAATATTTAAGACTTCCCAAGCGTATTCCACTAAATAATATCTTGTCCAATTACGTTTTTTCAAATCCGGCTTCGATTTAGGACCATGGTAGGAATTTTATCTCTTTTTAATAATAAAATGCAGTAATTTGCTCAATCGACCTTTACTTGATCTCTAATTTTTACAACGACGACAGGTACAACATTTTTAAACATACCTACACAGCTTACGGACTAATATTGGCATGAGAACTGCTAATATAATTTGACAGGCGCTTCAACAGTTGGTGTAGAGAAAATGTTCACTGGAGTAGTTTTATTAAGCTTTCTTTTTATTTTGGGAAAACTGCTCGTAGTTAGGTTGTTATTGTTAAAAAACTATAGACATAGTTTTGTGAGTCTGATGAGTTATAACATTGTCAATTTTACAACTTAAGTACTACTATAATATGTTGTTTAAAATATAAAATGTATATATGCTGTGACTTTCGTTTACTAGTATATAATTAAACTAAGAAACCGAACTGTATGTATGTAGATAATATGTAATGTGTGATGAGGTTAGGAGCCTTACTTTTTTATCAAGTCTCTCTGAACCGACCTTAGGAAGGATTTGCCTCAATCCATGGGATGACAAGTGAATTGCAGATCTTAATCCCTGAGCCCAGACGTCTCTCATGTTTGACAGTTACCAGTTTTGGTTTTTTACGTCTGGTATAAACGAAATGGTTACACCGTCAGCTATCAAATACCATAAGAATTTTTTAGCATTTCCCCTAGTCGTCTCTTGCGACACCTGCGGTATGAAATGAGGTGATGTGTTCCCCATTCTCTTACTCTGCCCCCAAACGTTAACTGGACAAAGCCAAAAATGTGCTGATTTGTATACATTTCTAAAGGCTTAACCTTTTAGGTTAGCATCACTATGCTAAACGCATAACACTTACTGGTTAAATTTGTTCCCATCTGTTAGATTTTCAGGCGAAGTTTAATATACAAACAGCTGTCTGTATTAAACGCTTCTGGAAATTGCAAATATCATTCGTACTCTATCTCTAAGATAGATAAAGATATTGTAAAATATTTTAAAACTATTGATGTTAAGAAAACTGCGGATCTGTGGGGGATTTCTGTTAAAGTTATTGCGTCTATAATAGATACAATCGCGCCTCATTTAGCTGTTATTTTTAATACTAGTATCGAATCTGGTGTGTTTCCTGATTTAATGAAGTATAGTAAAGTAATACCTTTATTTAAATCTGGTAGTACATTAGACCCCGCCAATTTTAGACCTATTTCTGTACTACCAACACTTAGTAAGATTTTTGAAAAAATTATTCTCGATCAAATGTTAAATTTCTTTAATATAAATAATTTACTTCATAAAAATCAATTTGGTTTTACAAGGGGTCGCTCGACAACTGATGCCGGTGTTGAGCTGATTAAATATATATTTAATGCATGGGAGAATTCACAGGATGCTTTGGGTATATTTTGTGACCTATCCAAAGCCTTCGATTGTGTTCACCATGAAACATTAATCAGGAAACTTCAACACTACGGTGTAAGAAGTGATGCTCTAAAATTAATTATTTCATATTTAAGTAAGAGAACGCAAAAAGTTGTCATCAACAGTACGAGTTCTTCCGGGTCGATGGTACAGATGGGCGTGCCTCAAGGCTCAATTCTCGGCCCCTTTCTGTTTCTTTTATATATTAATGACTTACCTTACATAGTAGGAGATAACCATGATATAGTATTATTTGCAGATGACACTTCTTTAATTTTCAAATTAAGTCGACATTTGCTAAAATATGACGAAGTAAATAATGCTATATCTAAATTAGTGAATTGGTTCAATGTCAATAATTTGCATTTAAATGACACTAAAACGAAATGTATGAAATTTATGACTCTAAATGTCAAACAATTAAATACTAATGTAATTTTAAATGGGGAGAAACTGAGTCTTGTAGATACCACCATTTTTCTTGGAATCACACTAGACGCGAAGCTTCAATGGAGCCCCCATATATCAAAGCTAGTAAGCAGACTTAGTTCTGCAGCATATGCTGTAAAAAAGATTAGAAGTCTAACTAGTGTTGAAACAGCTAGACTAGTTTACTTTAGCTATTTCCATAGCATAATGTCGTATGGTATTTTGCTATGGGGACACGCAGCTGACACTGAAATTATATTTGTTTTGCAGAAGAGGGCCATAAGAGCAATTTATGATTTAAAGCCTAAAGAGTCGCTGCGACAAAAATTTAAGGAAATTAATATATTAACTTTGGCCTCTCAATACATTTATGAAAATGTAATGTACGTACACAAAAATAAAAGTAGTTTTACAAAAATAAGTGATATTCATTCTGTAAATACTAGGAACAGACACAAGCTAGTAGTACCAGTTACTCGACTCCATCGAGTCAGTAATTCATTCTTGGGGCGATGTATACGCTTTTACAACAAAATTCCAGAAAATATACAAAATTTGACCTGCTCAAAGTTCAAAAACTTTATTAAACTAAGTTTGTATAAAAAGGGTTATTATAATATTAAAGAATTTATAGATGATAATAACCCCTGGAAGTGAGGTGATCGCTCCCAAGCTATTTCTAATTTGTATTGTGTTGTTAATTTGTGTAACATACATGATTGTAAGCTGTTATTTAAAAAAAAGTCCCGCTGGGTTTCTTGCTGGTTCTTCCCAGGACAGAGGTTTTTTTCGAACCAGTGGTAATTATACAAAAGAGTGACTTTCAATAAGTATTATTTATAATCTATATTGAATAAAAAAGTTTCTGTTTCTGTTTCTGTTTCTGTTTCTAGACCGCAACGGTTGATCCGTTTGCAAGTTGCAGCTGTTCACTTATAATATTTATTTATAAACCTGAAATTTCTCTGAATATATAGCCGTAACTCGAATACAGCACTTGCTTCAGTTTATCAAAAGCATCATGTCGCTATTTTCAACCGATTTATAAAATAAGGATATTTTAAATTCAACTGTAGTTTTTTGTACGTATATTACGTGATATCTTCTTTAGTTTTGAAAAGATTTTGATGATTCTGTTTTATTAAAGGTGTTTAGCTTCAGAGGCGGTCCCACATAAAACTTTTTATACTTTATTTACGAACAATTCTTTAAAAATCAAAATTTGACACTTATTATTTTTTACATCATCCTGAGTTGTTGGCATCATCTAGGTACTTTTATATAAGTAAATAAAGATTTGACTCGAAGAAACAACAACGGATAGACAAAATTTTCCTCTTGCAAAACTTACAATTGTTCATTGCCATCAGATAATGGCCACGTTATCATAGAATAGTAGCGTAAAACAGGAAAGTATTCTTACTGACAATCATACATTCCATCTAGGTCTTCAGGTGTGAGAATACACTAGAAATTTGATTCTTAATAAACGTGTATATATTATACTTAGGTGTAAATATTGGTCACTGTTTCCAAATACCGTTATGTGAACTATTTACTTCATTGTCAATCTAACTTGTTAAAGGCAATCCTTTAAGACTTGTGTCAAGTGATTTAGTGTCTCGGTTGAATAATTCTAAAATTATGTTTTATAGGGAAACTACTATATTTTATTAAAAAACATGATTTTGTTTTAAAAAATCGTCATCAACATCATTATTACAGCACTTCATTAGTCCATTGCTGAATATAAATCTCCCCGAAGCAGTGCAACAAAATATAGTCGGTATTCTGCTGTTTCAAGCTGGCATACTGTAAGAGCGTGATCATATCCATAATTTATCTGCAACGTGGCTCCACCGCGTAAAAGTAGTAGTTTATTTACAGCTCATTGTCATCAATACAGGCCCCTCCACAAGTCCACTGCTGAAGGCCTCCTCCAAGGAATGCCAGAAAGCAGGCTCCTTAGCCACTTGCTTCCATTTGCTTCTTTATTATATTTGAACAGATAATAACTTTGACGTATTTGATATAAAATTTTACTACGAGTAACCCTACTTTGGGGGAGGCCTATGTTCAGCAGGGTAGTTGTCTCTTACGACGTTTACGAGACAAATGAGCAGACGGATCTCTTACGTCACTACCACATGTAATTTTTTCTCATCATCATCATCATCATTACAGCCCTTCACAAGTCCACTGATGAACATAGGCCTCCCCCAAAGAATGCCACAAAGCACGGTCCTGAGCCACCTGCATCCATCGACTTCCTGCATGTCTTACCAATTTTTTCTAACTGTAATATTATTATTGCTTAAGATAATCTTACCTCGTTATCAGTAACAAGATCTAATCTGTTCTGTAAATCTGAAATAGCTAAACCGTAAAGGTCTACAAAGTAAAATGTATTGTTAAAGTTTTCTAAGAGTTTGCGCAGCTGCGCCAAGCTCCGAGGAGTTTGAATATTGGATATTTACCATTCGTGTTAGCACAGGTACTTGGAGGTTTGGCAAACATGTATTTGTAATTTTCTGTACGCATAGGGTTAAACACAGCTAGAAGCTGTTTGTTGGCTACAGTAATATGAAAAGAAAATTTAAAATATTTATCGTTTTATATAGCGTTTGTTAGTTTTTGAACAGTTACCTGATGGTGGAAGGAAAATATGCTCAGGGCATGCCTTAATTATTTCGTCCTCTGTCCACTATATTGACCTAAAATTTTTACTTGATCAAGATAGTAGAAAAGGGGAGAAAATAATATTTTATATTGTTATTTCAACGAAACGGTTTGCTTAATAGTTCGTTATGCGCACAGCAAATGAGTGGAACAATATGCCGGTTTCTCTCTTTTTGTCCGATTACAGTGTGAGTTTCAGGGCAATAGTGAATATGTTTTTGCTACGCTAAGCAAATGCAATTTACCAAATAGGGCTTCATCACCACTTACCACCAGATAATATTTTAATCAAACACTGGCTTAAAATAAGCTAAATATACCACATAGTAAAACATAAAGAGGCATAATGAGATCTTTATGGCAATGTATGTGATTTTTCTCTTAATCATATGTTTGTTAAAATATTTAGTAATAAGCTACTATTTTACGCTGGTGTTCTATTAAAACATAGTCTTTCCCCGAACGAACCTACCCATTTTTGTTACAATCTCAATATAGCGGAATCGTTTTTAGGTTTGGTACCTCTCTAATGCCAATCTCTATCTGAGGTATAAATTGAAAATTACTTGTATATGTTTAGAAAATAACATTTGTCACTCATCCAGACCTAATAAAATACAATCACAATGTTGGAAATACGCATCTTATCATTTCTGAAATGGGTTACCTTAACGTGCTAGCCAACCGTGGTAATCCACTGTTCGTTTGCGCGTTGGCAATTTTCACAGGTCTTAGAAAATATTTATTCTTTAGGTTTTACCCTCACGGTTGTTTTATTGGTTGCAATGAAACGTTTTCGTAAGCGCTTCTACAGATAACTACCACCACATCAGTGTCGCAGTCTCACAACAGTCATAGAGAATAGGTAAATATATATTAGGTCCTTACAAATGAAATTGGCGTTTTGTACGGCAGGAATATGAAGTCAATTTTTTTTGTAAAATATATTTATTAATCAAAGTATGCCCCGTTGTTATCAATGTACATTTGCCATATCATAGGTAGTTCATTGATCTCTTTACTAAAAAAATCATGGGGTCGAGAATCAATAAACTCTTTGAAGGATAAAAAATTCATTTGAATTTTAAAAAGTAAAAGAAGAAGTAAAAGTAAAAGAAGTAAAGTCATTGTAAGAAGTTGTACGAATTCCAGAAAAAATGGTAATCTGTTGGAGCAAGGTGAAAGGAGTACGCAGACATTCCAATTGTAGGTCATCTAGCTTAGTGGTTGTTTGTTGTGCATGTTGTCGTGAAGCGACTATTAAAAAATAAAGAGAACCTAACCTAAGAACAGCAAAACAACAAAAGTAGACCAAGAAAATAATATATTTAAAATTTTAAAAAGGTATTTACAATTTTATAAAAAAAATGAAATATGAAGTTGATGGATGAAGTGAGATTACAATTAGATTAAAAAAAAATAGGAGAATAGGAGAATTAGTATTATAGTGGAGCCTGGAGGTTGAAGTGACACGCTGCTCTTGTAGAAATAGGCACACACGGAGCTTGAGGTTTCTCAGCGGCGACGGCACGCAGCGCCTGGACTGGGCACACGCAGCGTCCGGAGCCGCGCACGTAGCACCTGGGGTAGGTGCTTTTTAGCGAGAACGAGAAATTAACGAAATTTATTGTAAATGACCTACAGCCAAAGAGTATTTATGTAGAAAGAACATCATACCAGAGACGAGTTTGAATAAAAGTTACCATAAAAACGATATAAATAATAGTTGTCATATTAAACAATTTTTGGTTTTTGGACTGTTATTAAGAAACTATTACATTTTAGTAAGAAATGAGATATTATTCATTTAGGAAAAACTAATGCACGGCAGCGTGCATGAAGCCTGAAATTGTAGAGTTACAGAAAATTCAATAAAAGACCGAAAAAGGTAAGACTCCATTGACAGCGATTTTAAAAGTGCTAAATAGTGTGAAAATACGAAGTAAAATGATATATTATTGTGTAAAAACGTTACAGGATCCTATAGAAATAAAAGTGTTGCAAAACATGAATGCAGAAAATCAAAAACATAATGGAAAAATAGTATAAAGTGATGCAAAACATGAATGCAGAAAATCAAAAACAGAATGGAGAAATAGTGTACAATGAAATGTAAGTAGCATAACACTACAATGTGTGGTATTGCGTTGCCGTGAAGCAGCAGACCATCGAAATTTCCAGAACGAAAACGTATAAACCAAAAATGTACCGTGCTTTCTTTTGCGACACGACGGCTCCGTGGCACAATGGCTTAGCAATAAGTTGTTGCGCTGGAGCCGCGGCTTCGAATCCCGCACGGAACAGGTATTTGTATGGCCTACAAATAATTGTTCCGGGTGTGAAATGTTTGTCCTCGTGCAATTTATGTTTGTAAACTGCCTCCACGACACAGAAGAAAATCCTAGTGTGGGAGTAACGTTTTATAAACAAATAAATAAGACACCAGCGCCGTACACATCATTAATACTTCGAGTTGTTTCTTCAGCACTGGTTCCACGGTAGAACTCGTACCCGTAAATATACCGATACATAGGCTGCACTAAAAGTACCGGGAATGGAATATTTTCACTGTTCCTGTCATATTAAAAGCTTTTTAATTGAAAACTCCTTGGTTTTAAAAATCGAATACCATTTATGTATTTAAAAAAGATTCTCGGTCTTGACACAAGGTTTTCTCAAACTTGTTTAGTCGTTGAGAAAATTGAATTGATTCGAGAAAATTCAAGAGCGATGATTTATTATGACTTTCGAAGTGGTTTAACACAAAAACAATGTATTGACCGGATGATTTCTGCATTTGATGGTGAAGCCCCATCCAAAACCACAATTTATCGCTGGTTTGCTTAATTTCAACATGGACGTGTCAAGCTCAGTGATGATCCCCGTCAAGGTCGTCCAAAAACTGCAGTCACCCAAGAAAACGTTAATGCTGTGCGTAAGCTGATTGAGGAAGATCGACATGTGACATACCGCGAAATTCAAGCAACTTTAGACATTGGCATGAGTCAAATACAAATAATCTTGCATGAACAATTAGGTGTAAAAAAGTTGTTTTTCCGATTGATACCGCATTCTCTCTGTAAAGAGCAAAAAGCGGCTCGCGTTACTTGGTGCGTCAGAACTCTCGAAATATTCCACGTAGGATCCTCAAATGCTGTATACAACATTGTACCAGGTGACGATTCCTGGATATACGCGTTTGAACCCGAAACAAAAAACCAGTCACGAGTTTGGGTGTTCTAAAATGAGTTAAAGCCAACAAAAATTGTTCGTTCACGGAGCGTTGCAAAAAAAATGGTGGCCACGTTTGTCTCAAAAACCGGCCATGTAGAATGGTATGCTAGCATTTGATTGTCACAGGTCATTTCTGAACTCCGTAAAGATAACTGCAACCGCCGCATCGTCCTCCATCACGACAATGCGAATTCTTACACCGCACACAAAAGAAAAGAGTTTTTAAAGCAAGAAAACATAGAATTATTAGACCATCCGCCGTACAGCCCCGACTAAGCCCTAATGATTTCTATACTTTCCCTAAAATAAAGAATAATTTGCGTGAACAGAGATTTTCATCACCTGAAGAAGCTGTGGACGCCTACAAAACGGCCATTTTGGAGACCCCAAATTCCGAATGGAGTGGTTGCTTCAATGATTGGTTCCATCGTATAAAAAAATGTGTCAAATTTCGCAAAGAATACTTCGAGAAACAATAAATACATTTTTAAATAGTAATGTTGTGTCACTTCCTTGATTCCCGAAATATTTCATGTTTTCCATTGTGCGGTAATAAGCGACGCAAAAGAAAAGAATAATGAGGAAAAAACAAATGAATGACTGTTTTCAAAACTCAAATGTACCAGCTAAATGAATTTATAAATTTGAATTTGGAATTCTTAACCAAAGCGGAGATATTTCAGATCAAATTGGTCAGTACGGCAAAACGCTAATTTCATATGTAAGGACCCTAAAATTATGGATCTACCACAAATAATGCCAAAAATACCTTTGCCCAGCTTTGACAAATTTAATTACTTTTTTAGACTTGTGATAGGAAATAAATATTTTGATTCTTTGATTACCTTAAAATATTTCCTGCAAGCAGTGAATATTTTTAAGGAAATTACGTAAACCCATTATTTATGTGCACGTCCAACCGACAAGATACATTAGGGTTACAACTTTGAGGCATCGTCGCTTCTTCCAAGCTTTTGTGGGTAATTTCCAAAGCCGTAAAGGGTATTTCCCGTATCATTTACAGAGTAAACCTGATAGAAATATGGCGCTGTATCTCTCAACACTAAATTTTATTTCGTATGGTCCTTTCATAATTAATAAAAATTTACTGCTTGGGTTAATAAGGTCCTCAGAATTCAGAGCTACTATGGGTTCGTAATAGCTATGAGATTAAGTGCTCGCCTTCAATGTCATGATACGCAAGCACCAATGAAGGTGGTAATAGCAGTTTGAAAAGTTGATTTGCCAGGTACTGGGCTGTGATGGAAAACATCATGAGGAAACCTGCATATAAGAATAATATATATTCTGAGTATATTTGAAGTCTGCCGAAAGGCACTTGAGCAAGTAGTTTTTTATTATACTTTTATATTATTAATCTATCTATCCATTACAATATATCAAAATCAGCTGCTGAACATTGGTCTCCTCCATAGATTACCTCATATAGGGTTATACTTCCTCTAGTTGTCACGCTAGGCAAGCGGGCAACTGCGGACGTTTATTAACTTGTGTTGTTACGTATTTAGAACATGATAAAGACAAGCAATTGGCAGCATATTGCTTGTTTCACGTCTGCCTCGATACCCACGAGAGGTTATGGGGTAATTAATATTATTTAATTTATTCTCTCATTTTACATGGTACAGTAAGTTGCTGCTTCAAATTTTTTGTCATGTCTTACCGACAAAATAAATAAATAGTGAAATAAATAAATTCTTAGTTTTTTATAAACCATTGAAATTTTAGCATAAAGGTGTCTATCAAATATCTTAA
Source organism: Parnassius glacialis (assembly GCA_033319125.1). NCBI lineage: Eukaryota > Metazoa > Arthropoda > Insecta > Lepidoptera > Papilionidae > Parnassius > Parnassius glacialis. The sequence goes on along the minus strand of JAVANC010000001.1, from coordinate 60,709,345 downwards.
TGAAATTAATAATAATAATAATAACCCCACCGTTGTATCTCTACGTTGACGACGTGGTGGGGCTTGCGTGCTCCAATTAACTCTAGGTTTATGCCGGTAGAGTTTACTCATGCCGAGATAGATCTAGGGCGAGGAGCCAGACTAAAAGACATACAATCCAAGCCAAGGTCGCACATGCCGAGGGCTGCATGCCTACGGGAGAGTGCTAGTTGATAGTGTGCCAACTCTGGATAATGGGGTACCTCCAGTTTTATTTACTTTTGCCGCAGTGAACGCAGAGCTCTGCTGCGGTCGACTCTGTAAGTCTCTAGCTACTCGTGGGAATAATATGATTACTAGATCAAAAACAAAAAACATGCTAACACTAACCTGCCTCAGATAGATGATGAAATTTCACATTGCAAGTCATCATCTTCCTCATTTTTTTTTCCATCAATACCATCATCATCACAATCATTTTGCATCAACCCGACGACATCATCATCGTCATTCAGTATACAGTCAGCGGATGTTGTACAGGAGACAAATTTTTCGACGAAACTGTACCCACCACTAGCAGTGCAACAACTCGTAGAAAATGGAGTATTGAAATGAATAAATTCATCCTACGCACTTATCTTCATCTTACCAATATGGACACAGACAAAAATGCATACCTTACACCTCTTCACACTAAGTTTTTATAAAAATACCCAACTAATCAAGTAAGCCGACAATGAATAGGTGACCAGCGTAGAGTCATAGTTCAAAAAAAATTACTGCCACAGAACATAATAGATCAGATTTATGAGGAAGTTAGAGCCGAACTACAAGTAGTTCACACTCAAATACAGCAACACTTCACACAATATAAAACACCAAATAACATAAAACCCAGTCAGTGCATGAAGTGGACGAACGAATATAATGAAGCATTAATTGAAATATATTATACTGTCACACAATTAGAAACAAATAAAACAGCCTATAGAAAACAACTACATGAAGAATTTATAAACACATATCCTATATATGTATGTATATATGTAACAGAGCAAAGATTATCTGATCAAACAAGAGCTATTATTAATAACAAATATATTAACAGCAACAGACTAGAAGAAATTAAAAACCAGGTAACAACAGAATTAAGGAATAGTAACACCAACACACAAAATACTGAATACATGAATATTGGAGATTGGAACACACAACCGCAAAACAACTAAGAACAACCTGATGAATACATCCATACACTAAACACTCCACATACAATAACTTACACCTCTAACACACCTACTAACACCTTGGCTTCAAAAATACCCCTCAACTATAACACACAGACTAACATCGTATCGCACAGTCTCTTGAATACAAATGGTGAAAATATCATAAGTAACACATATATTGATCAATTTGGGCCTCTGCAAACTAACTTTGATGCTGCTCCAGAAATAAACTCGGAAATAGAAGACATGTTTCTACAAGCTTAACATTATTTTTCAGATACACACACCACTAACAGGTCATACATTCCCAAACAGAAATCGTCTAGAAAGTTCACTGCTATAGTAACTTATATAAAATCTGTCATTCTTCCTAAGAACGTAAATCTACACACCGATTTCATCACATTGCAAACAAAAATTTATTGTGCAGCATGGACGGCAGCTAAATGCAATGGGGCTAAAATATCACACTCCACACAAAATGAAAGACGAGCATATACAAAGAAAAAACCAACATGGCAGGTTATATTAGAAAGGAAAATCGAAAATTTAAGAGCACACATAGGCAGACTGACACACTTCATTAACGGTACCAGAAGTAAAAAAGTAGTAGATGCAGTAGAAGAAATAAAGAGAAAATACCAAATACACGCACAACACGAAAACTTGAACACAGAACTAGAACACTTTTTGGACACTTTAAAACAAAAATTAAATGCAGCATCCAGTAAACTTAAAAGATATATAACATGCACGAACCGCAAAGTACAAAACGCAAAATTTACCAACAATAAAAAATTATTTTACAGAAACCTTACATCTAATAACAAAGATACCAGCAACCAAAACAAAAATTAAATGCAGCATCCAGTAAACTTAAAAGATATATAACATGCACGAACCGCAAAGTACAAAACGCAAAATTTACCAACAATAAAAAATTATTTTACAGAAACCTTACATCTAATAACAAAGATACCAGCAACCAAAATCTGGAGACACCTTCGTCCGACACATTGCGAGAGTTCTTGGCCAACATCTGGGAAAATCCAGTATCGCATAATAATCATGCGGACTGGATTAACGAGGCAACACCAGAAGTCCCAGAAATGAAATTTGAATTTATACCAATAAATACATTTATAGAAGTCCTCAAACGCACACACAACTGGAAATCGCCAAGCACAGACAATATTCACAACTACTCGTATAAGAAATTCATCAGCACACATCCATTCATACATAACCAATTAAATAAATTCATCCAATCACCACATTTACTTCCAACATACATAACACACGGAGTAACATATATGATACCCAAAGACATGAATGACACCATAAACCCTGCAAAATACCGACCAATTACTTGTCTACAAACCTTGTACAGAATATTAACAGCCTGCGTAAGCGAAATTGTATATGAACATTTAACCAAAAATAATATTCTAGCAGAACAACAAAATGGATGTCGTAAGAATAGCCAAGGATGTAAAGAACAACTTACTATTGATGCAATTATTTTGAACAGCACTGTTAAAAGCAAGAAAGATATTCACACAATGTTTATCGATTACCAAAAGGCTTTCAATTCAGTACCGCATAGCTGGTTATTAGATGTCTTAAATCTATATAAAATTCACCCAACACTGAATTTTTTCTTAAAAACTTCTATGCAAAATTGGCAAAATGTACTTAAAATTAATCAATCCTCTTTGAGTGTAACTACTGAACCAATCTGTATAAAACGTGGTATATTTCAAGGAGATGCCCTAAGTCCTCTGTGGTTTTGCATGGCCCTCAATCCACTTTCATACTTACTAAATAATACTGACATGGGATTTACATTGAAAAACAATAACATGCAATATACCCTAACACACCATATGTACATGGATGACATAAAGTTATATGCAGCAGACAAAAATACACTATTTCAACTAGCAGACACAACACAACAATTTTCTCAAGATATTTGTATGTCATTCGGAGTAGATAAATGCAAAATATTGTCTATTATAAAAGGCAAGATTCAAAGCAATAGTTACACACTCAATTCAGGTGAATCGATTAAACCAATGGATGAACACAGTACATACATATACTTAGGTTTTAAACAGTCCAGACGCATTCAACAAAATATTACAAAACAAGAACTGCTCAAAAAATTCTCACATCACCTCAACATTATTTTAAAAACCAACCTCAACTCCAGAAACACTATTAAAGCCATCAACACATTTGCAATAGCTATTCTCATATACTCTTTCGGAATTATACGATGGTCAAAAACTGACATCAAAAAACTACAACGCACACTCAATACACTTCTAACTAAACACAGAAAACATCATCCAAAATCATGCATATAGAGACTTACACTACCACGCCAAGTAAGAGGAAGAGGATTGATAGATATACAAAATTTACACAACAAACAAATACTTTCGCTCAGAGCGTACTTCCATAACAAATCAGAACACTCATCTTTACACAAACACATAACAGAAACAGATAAAAAACTTATACCACTTAACTTAAAGAACAGAGACACGCAAATTAATGAACACATTATAGGAACACAACAAATATTGCAGCATGGTCTGAAAAAGCCCTACATGGAAGACATCGAGCCTATCTGAGCCAGCCGCACGTCGATAAAATTAAGTCGCACGAATGGCTCAAACGAGGTGAACTGTTTCCCGAGATCGAGGGTTTTATGCTTGCTATACAGGATCAAATAGTACCAACTCGTAATTACATAAAATACATCATAAAAGACTCCAATCAGACTAGTGACATGTGCAGACATAGCAATAAGTCCTCTGAAACTATACAACATATTACAGGAGCATGTAAATCCCTTACACAAACCGATTATAAACATAGTCATGACCAAGTTGCTGCAATTATACACCAACATTTAGCATATAATATAAATTTGTCGATAAGATGCAGCCATATTATAAGTATAAACCTGATACAGTATAAGAAAGTACTCGTAAGAATCAGAAAATCTACTGGGACCGAACAATAATAACAGATAAAACTATTCATTACAATAGACCTGACACTATAGTTCACGACAAAACCAATAAAACAGTTTACCTGATAGATATAGCAATTCCAAACTCACATAATATTCAAACTACAATATCTGAGAAACTAAATAAATATCAAGAACTTGTCATAGAAATTAAAACTCAATGGAAAGCACAAAATATTCACATCGTCCCGATAGTTCTCTCATCCACCGTATTATACCAAAATCACTCACACAAAGCCTTAACACACTACACATGCCTACTCATACACTTCACATGCTTCAAAAAGCCACCATCCTCAACACCTGTCGCATCACCCGAAAGTTTCTGACTTCTTCTACTTTATCATCCAATTTTACAATTTAAATTTCCCCTCACACACTTGGTTCCGACCCGTGTGTGCGGTGTTTCAAACTCTCAAGAAGAGAAGAAATATAAAGAATTGATATAATAATAATAATAATAGCATTTATTAACAAATAAAGAAGTATAAAGTAATTACATAAATAACAAATTAGACAAACATTGATTTACGTGGTATTTTAATGGTAATGGATTCTATTACGCCGGCAGTACACGTACTAGGTAGTTGAAACCCTTGTTTTGTTTAGAAGTCCGTGTCAATAGGCCCTTTACGTAGCTGTGCGGCAAAGACCTGTGCGGTTTCATCACTGTTTCCTTGTGAAGAGTATAGAGAGCCGTTATAATAACAGGCTGAGAGACATTCCATCTTAGTCCTCAGAAGTGACAACGCACTGTAGTCTTTTTTGTTTGAGCCGTTTATCGTTTGGACGTCTGTCAAAAACAACTATTGTTAAAAAGTAGTTTTAACACATTAGTCGCCGTGGGGGTCACTGGTGACCGGCATCTAATTACTTCAATCAGGCCATGGGGGGCACTGGTGACCGGTAAGCAATACTAGTTTTTAAACTTCAATTAAACGTCGCCGGTCACCATCCCGCTGTATTTTAGTGTGCTATATGATCCGCGCGGCCCCTGTGAACATTGCTTCGTGCGTGGTGTAGTGATTTTTTTTCTAAGTCATTGAGATAATGTAAAGAAATATGATAATTCATGTTTTAATTAGTAAAAGCATTGTTTTTCACAATAATAAAATAAACCAAAATAATTATAAAAATGAGACATGCACCTATAACACGTTAAATTTAAAATTGAATTCTTAAATTAAATATTTAACAATATAAACAAAATTATTAATCTCTTTTTTACGGATTTTATCGCGTATATTAACTTATTTTATGTTCCTGACGTTTCGAGAACTTTACTGTACCCATTGGTCACGGGGGGGTACTGAAACGTCGGAAATATAAAATATATTGGTAAATCCAATTGGGCATACCTTAAGCGCATTAAAAAAATTACGTATAACATGATTATACGGAATTATTAAAGTAGTTTAAATACATTTCGACAGCACTATCGGCTTCAACACCCTCGAAAACCATGAAAATGACACCCATGATGAAAAAATTGATACCTATTGCAGCCGCTATCTTGGATTTACATTTCGATAGCATTATCGGCTTCAACACTCTTGATAACCATGAAAATGACACCAGAGATGAAAAAATTGGTACCAACTTCAGCCGCCATCTTGGATTTACATTTCGACAGCACTATCGGATTAAACACCCTCGAAAACCATGAAAATGACACCCAAGATGAAAAACTTGATATCTATTGCAGCCGCCAACTTGGATTTACATTTCGACAGCAATATCGGCAACAGCACCCCCGAAAACCATGAAAATGACACCAATGATGAAAAAATTAATATCTATTGCAGCCGCCATCTTGGATTTATATTTCGATAGCACTATCGGCTTCAACACCCTCGAAAACCATGAAAATGACACCCATGATGAAAAAATTGGTACCTACTTCAGCCGCCATCTTGGATTTACATTTCGACAGCACTATCGGCTTCAACACCCTCGAAACCCATGAAAATGACACCCATGATGAAAACATTGATACCCATTGCAGCCGCCACCTTGGATTTACATTACGACAACCCTATCGGCTTCAACACCCTCGAAAACCATGAAAATGACACCCAAGATGAAAAAATTGTTATATTTTGCAGCCGCCATCTTGGATTTACATTTTGACAGCACTATCGGCTTCAACACCCTCGAAAACCATGAAAATAACACCCATGATGAATAAATTGGTACCTAATTCAGCCGCCATCTTGGATTTACATTTCGACAGCACTATCAGCTTCAACACCCTCGAAAACCATGAAAATGACACCTATGATGAAAAATTTTATACTAATTGCAGCCTCCACCTTGGATTTACATTTCGACAGCACTATCGGCTTCAGCACCCTCGAAAACCATGAAAATGACACCCATGATGAAAAAATTGATACCTATTGCGGCCGCCATCTTGGATTTACATTTCGACAACCCTATCGGTTTCGACACCCTCGAAAAGCATGAAAATGTCACCCATGACAAAAAAATTATACTACTTACTTTTAGTACGTACTACTATTATTTATTATGTGGTTTTAAATATTGTAATAAAAAATCTCTTATTATTATTATAATCAAGTATTTAAGAAAGAGCAATGGCAGACTTTCATACATTAAATTAGTTGAGAAGAAATGGTAGCGTCTATGTATCAAAAATATCTTAAAATGTTAAGCGTCAGTCCCTTAATAACTCTGTCAAAGAATTTTGTCCTGAGAAGGCGTCAAAAAAAAGATATTTACATTTGAACCTTTTTATGTTATGTCCTATGTCACTTGGAAAAGTTCATGCTTCCTGTGATTGTTTCATGTTAGCTTAATACATAATACATAATTGAGAGTTTTAGATTATGGTATCTCTATTATATATTGGCATACTATTTCTGGCATGGCTCCAGGGCCTTTGTATCATAGTGACATTCTCAGAAGGGCTAGAACCCAGAGCCGTAAAGCCAGTGAAAAAACAGTGACATTTTGTTTTAGCTAGTGTTGGCATAACATTAAATGAAATTGTTACATAGTACTATGATTGAGATAATGTATTATTGTAGGAAATTCTTTGTAAGAGACTTATTCTCAGACATATCTCTTTTATTTTTATTATTACTGATAGTACAGTTATTACCAATAATAACTTAGTATAAAAATATTTTGTGTGTTGTGTTGGTAGTCTTACAAAGTATATACGTAAATAGTATGAATATACTAAATGGCAACACTTGAACACAGTAAAATGTTTTGTCATTTGATATTCCCAAAAATGTTTGTCTTTTTCTGTGGCTTTAATTAAAATACATTTTTATTTGAAAAATCATTGAAAAATAAAAAAACTCATTTTATATATAACTTATTTCTAGACGCGATAATTTTTGTTAACTATTTTTCTGCCATTGCTCTTTGGTTATTTGAATATTGTGTATTTGTACAGTGTACAGCGATCTTTTTGAGCCGCTGAAAACAACCAAAACAATGTCCACTCACGACGGCGGCTGAAGCCGAACTAAACTTAATACAAAGGTACTCTGTGAACTAAACTACTCTGTGGCTGTAGATCCCCATTTACAGAAACAATTTATATACGAGGCAACCAAATCAACGAAAATTTCGCCATTTTGAAGCCGAAAAAAATTAATTATAGCAAAACAAAACAAAATTACACTGCCATTTACATTCAGTGGCTTCCCACATGATAGATGAAGAGATTAAAAAATAGATTGAGTTAAACAATTGATATTTTCAAAAGTTGTCGTGTTTACAAGCCACAGGGACATGATAAATCCACACCATAAGCCACTAAAACCCTTTTTTTATTTAAAAATAGCAATTAATCGATTTAAAAAAAATATTAATAAGTTCAACAATCATTTCCCTTTCTAACAATGTGCTTTTTATATAATTTATATGTATAATATGATTGCTAGATACGATTTTATTCGATAAAATGTTGGAATTTTAATTTTTAGGCGATAGTAGAACATTACCTTGCGCTTTCGCTTAAGGTATGCAATAAGTTAATATACGCGACAAAATCCGTAAAAATAGTTTTATTTATATGTGTAGTGTTCGCGTAAATATAAGAAATCATTATTAATTTCTTTTTTGGAGTTTCACATATTTTAAAAGTATTTCATAATATTATAAATGTATGAAATTAAAAAGTACCGTGCGAATACCGATGTTCCCTATTAAAACACGCTATACAATAATGTGGCTGGGATGGGTAGTCAGAGAAATAAGAAGAAACTTTCTTAGTCTTGTTTTTGGCGATATTTCTACCCATATTGGCTGTGTTAATTCTATAGCATCCTGGCCACGAAAAGTATCATAATCTCGTCAATACACAAAGATTCACTAGGTGTATAAAACGTTTTAAAATTTATGTTTAGGTCATCTATTAGGCTTCTGATTTTATACAGACAATAGCCATGATTTATTATTTAGCCGACTAACTCGTGTGTCGAGCGGGAATCGGTGGCGCAAGGCCGCACCCGCTCCACGATGCACGGGGGTTGCAAAAGAGACAGGTGACCATCGTAGTGACCCGCGCGACGCCACCAATATATTTTCAAAGTATGCCCGTGACACCCACCAGTGACCGCATTAAAAAAATTCATATTTTCTAAAGTACCTTAAATATTAAAAAAATATTTCGGGTTTATACATAACTCATAGTACACTATCTATACCAGCAAAATTGGTTGGCAGGTAATGTGTTAATTATACTGTAGCATATAACAAAAAAATCACAAATGAAAAATACTGTGCTATCGCAATTAAATTTATCCGGTCGTCGAACTTCAGTTCTGTATCATAATTGCAGTACTGTGTTACAAATTGTTGACACGAATGTAATTATTACATTTGCTTCAAACCTTTGATTGTACACATGTATGTTATCAAAGCTTGAAACGTTCTTGTCCTGGTTTTGATAATTACACATTATTAATTGGATTCATGCTGTGCCAATTTATAAATTGATTACTCTTAGTTTGACTAAGTAAATCTTATTATTGCGAAAAAACAAAAACAAATGTCGTCGGGTATTTACCAGCAAGTATCAAAAATAAAGGCTTATTATAAAATGAGAGCTGGTGACGAATTTTCGGAAGGTCCTTTGGGCAAATTCAAATTGTAAAAAAATATAATTTCGTCAGTTGCGGAATCCAGTCATGCGAGTCTGGCAGAGCGTTTGCGGTTATTTCGTTACTACACAGCATATAACATTTGCAAAAAAAAAATGGTTTTTGGCAACTTGATTTCATTTTATCTTTTAATTTAGTTTCTATATAATTCCAAAAAAATAATCTCACACGTTTTTGTCGGTTATAAAGTATTACCAGACCTCGCTAAAAATATTTATTTAAATTCCCAAAAAATATACTTTTTTTATAGAATAGTGAGCAAACGAGCATGCGGTTCACCTGATGGTAAGTGACTATCGCCGCCCATGAACAACCGCAAAAACAGGGGAATTGCAGATGCGTTGCCGGCCTTTTAGAAAGGTGTAAGCTCTTTTCTTGAAGGTTCCTAATTCGTATCGGTCCGGGAAATTCGCTGGGGGTAACTGATTCCACAAGAAAGTTGTGCAAGGGAGAAAACTTCTTCTAAATCGCACAGTGATGGACCGCCAATCATCCAGATGGTATGGATGGTAACGCGAGTTTTGTCGGGATGTGCGATGGTGAAATTGAGCGGCTGGAATTAGTCCGAACAATTCCTCAGAGCACTCCCCGTGATAGATGCGATAAAATACGCAAAGAGATGCAATATCTCTACGCAGTGCCAGTGTATCGAGCCGGTCAGAAAGAACTCGGTCGTCCACGATTCGAACCGCTATGCGCTGGATGCGGTCAAATGGAAGGAGCTGGCACAGGGATGCCCCGGCCCAGAGATGAGAACAGTATTCCATGTGGGGCCGAACTTACGCTTTGTAAAGTTGCAAGCGATGTGCCGGCACGAAAATCTGTCTCGCTCTGCTGAGCACGCCAAGCTTTTTAGAGGCCAATTTGGCCTTCCCTTCCAAGTGACCACGAAACTGCACACTATTCGATATGTCGACGCCAAATATTCCGATACTGGCAGAGGCAGCAAGGGGAGTGCCTTGAAACTGAGGAGATACGACAAAGGGGTTCTTTTTTGCGGTAAACGCGCAAACTTGTGTCTTCTGGGGATTGAACTGGACTAGATTTAGTCGGCCCCAATCCGAGACTTTGTTAAGCAAAGACTCGACTTCAGACAAAAGTTTGTCCCAGTACTCGGCGACGTTTCCCCGAGAAATATTGGTAGAATGCAAAAAAAGATCGCATCCCGACCCAGTCAGCTGACCTATAGTAACAAACACGGCGGCAAGCTGCAGATCGCAACTGCGATTGGAGCGTGAGTGGCACCATACTCCGGAACAGACAAAGGTCCGAAGAGTCCAGAGGGGCATCGACAGAGACCTGATATCCGTCCGGATGATAGGTCAGCAGAAGGTCCAACGGGGAAGGTACATGGTCTTCCACATCTGGGATCCGCGTAGGCGAAGTAATCAGTTGTGTTAGACCATATGCCAAAGCAAAGTCATAGACAGATCTACCCGCATGATAGGTTAAACGAGAACCAAGCTATTCAGCGTGGTGGGCGTTGAATTCACCGAGTATCACGATCTCTGCAGATGGGACCTGTTGTACCACGGAGTCTGCAGCCATTTGGACATAGTCGATGAGTCGGTCTGTGTCATAGACTGCCGAGGCGTCGAAAACAGATGTCCTCTCTGACGTATACGCAAACTCCAGCCCGGGGCACAAAGGAGTGTTCCAATTTGTACCCCGGGTAGGAGAGATATAAAGTATCAGCCGGAGAGGACACCTGAGTCTCGGTTAAAAAGAGCAAGGCCAGCTTCGCCGTCTCTAGATGGTAATGGACAGCGTTAAGGTTGGAATGAAGTCCCCTGATGTTGCGAAATTTCACGGATTGCGTGACAGGGGTCGCCTTGGTTGTATTGCTCCGCTTGCCCCGAGCAGTATTTTACACCCTCCTCCCCCCCCCCCCCCCAGAATACGCGGGCAGCCTGAGCACCCACGCTCAGGAGTGAAGTAGTTTTGTCGTGGATGCTCAGCGAGGGATTCTCCAGGGTGCTGGTACCCTACTGGGGTAGTCTTTTATTTAATTCCACTACCATGTTGATGGGGGGGGGGGGGGGTAATTGGGTCTCCGGCCACCTGCACTCACCAAACGCAACGCAGAGGTAAACCTCTACTTCACGCTGGTATTCTGTGATGTCGTGGTACCACCCGGTTCGAACTGGCCCATCCGTGCGACAGCAAAAGCTACCGCTTGGCTCTACTACTGTATTTTTTGTTACTTTTGGCAATCTCAAATTTTAATCATATATTTATTTAGTAATTTGTAATAATACCTGCAGATCGCCAGACAAATTAAGCGGTTTTAAATAATTTCCAGACGTGAACCAAGTTTACAAATGAATACGACAAAATAGTCTTATGCATAGCCATAAGTGCGAGAAAGATAGCTTATCAAACCATGCAGACATCAGATAGCGGCCTAAGCTCCTCGCTCTGTAATTGTTTACTAAGAAATATCTTTTTTAAAGATTTTAAAATTAAATTCTTGTTTTGGGATTTAACATTATGTACCTATGCGCATATATGACCACGTAAATATCTCTATATATAGTTTGATTTATTTTGGATCAGTGCTGTAGTAGTTTGTATAATAGCTATTAATTTTAACCTCGTATTAATAGTAACCTTTTTCTACGTGGTAGAGCCATGCTGCAGCTATATTAATAGTATAATTGTAGCACGAATGGGTCGGCTCCACCGGGGAAGGACCACGCTCTCACAGAATACCAGCGTAAAATAGTAGCTTAATGCTGCTGTTTAGTATGGTGGGTGTAGAGAACCGGAGACCCTTTTTACTGATAAGGAGGCATTCCATCTTAGTCCTCACGACTGACAACGCATCTGTTTCGCAAACGAAGATAGATGTAGATGTCTATGGGCCACAGCAGCCACTTACCATCAGGTGGACTGTGTGCTCGTTTGTCACCCTAATTTTATATAAAAAAAAACCTTAACAAAAATATGTTTTGATAACTACCACCCCATGTTCTTAAAAAGGGACAATATGTATAAAGTGCTTACCGCCCAGAGATGAAGGTGGAAATAATAACAAGTTGCACGTTCTCTAAAGTCTTTTACAATCTTTTTCACATCACTGTGAAAAAGTTACAGCTTATTTTTAAACAGTGCTTTAAATATCACACTAGGCCGATAACTATGAAATAAGTTAAATTAAAGATACTAGACACATACTTTTATTATCAATTACAAAGACAAGACTAAACAAAATCACATTACTCTTATCACCAAATAGTCTAAAAATCTAAAACGGGATAATTGACTTTCAAATTGAACTGAAACCTCATAAATTATAATATTTGAATAAAACGACTCCATGCCATACGATCTGGAACCAGACAGTGAATCTTCAGAGAGCAGTGAAGAAGAGGAGGAAAATGAATAAAATGATAAACCTCTATAAATTTACTTTAGTGTTATAGTATAAAAAAAAATATTTATTTTATGAAAATTGAAAATATAAAAGAATTATTGAATGATTTAATCCATAAACCTAAAAATTATTGTTCCTGTCAAGGTAAAACAATAATTATTGACCGTGGCCTAGTTTCTGATTTTTTCAGTTTTAATAGTAATTAATGAGAAATGTTTGACTTGAATCCTAGTTATATTATAAACGTGAAAGTTTGTGAGGATGTATAGATGAATGAATATTTGTTACACTTCCACGCAAAAACTACTGAATGTATTTTAAAGAAACTTTACAATAATATAGCTCATACATAACTACATTTAGGTAGTTCAAAATTCATCTATATTTGTACCACATCACTGTGAAAAAAGTAACGCCTGTAGAGAAATGTGCAACTTGTTATTTTTTTCACCTTCATCTCTGGGCTGTAAGAACTTTATAAACATTGTACACCTTGTTGTTAATAACATGGGGCGGTAATTATCAAAACATATTTTTGCTAAGGTTACTATTAATACGAGGTTAAAATTAATAGCTATTATACAAACTATTACAGCACTGATCTAAAATAATTCAAACAATATGCGCATAGGTACATACATGTTAAATCCCAAAATAAGAATTTAATCTTAAAATCTTTAAAAAAGGTATTTCTTAGTAACCAATCACAGGGCGAGGAGCTTAGGCCGCCATCCGATGTCTGCATGGTTCGATAAGCTATCTTTCTAGCACTTACGGCTATGCATAAGACTATTTTATCGTATTCCTTTTTTAAACTTTGTTCACGTCTGGGAATTGTTAAAAACCGCCAAATTTGTCTGGCGATCTGCAGGTATTATTAAAAATTACTCAATAAATACGTTATTAAAGTTTGAGATTTCCAAAAGTATATGTTTTGGTAATATAAAATAAATATTTTTGGAGAAGTCTGGTAATACTTTATAACCGACAAAAACGTCTGGGATTATTTTTGGAATTATATAAAAACTAAATTGAAAGAAGTGGGGGTCATTGTAGAAGCGTGCTCGTCGCGACCCCTGCCAGCCCTTTTCAGGGCTGCAATTCTACTCAGCTGCGCACCCATGCCAACGAGGGTTAGGGCGTCCCCCCCAGGCGACGCACACCAGCTAGTCCCCGTTGGTGTGGAATGCAGCGCGCAAAGCGGCGATGGGGACCGCCACCCGTCACGCACAGCCCGACACGGTGGAAGGTGGAGGACAGAGTGCAGAGTTGGCACGTGGAATGTTAGAGGAGGCATGAAAGATAAGATGAATGAGTTGATTGAAATAATGAAAGAAAGAGAATTAGATGTCGTGTGTATGTCAGAGACCAAACGGAAGGGCAGTGGTACTGAAGAGCTCCCTGGCGGGGCGTTAGCTCTATGGTCCGGAGTCCCGGAGAGCGAGAGCGCCCGCCAGGGAGTGGGGGTGCTGCTGTCGTCTCGGTTGGTCGATGTTATGACTGAATATAAGGTTGTGAACTCAAGACTTCTCTGGGTTCGCTTTAAATTAGGACTGACGAAGTTATTCCTTTTGGCTGTTTATGCGCCGGTAGCTTCGTCGTCCAGGGCTGAGCTGGAGGAGTTTTGGGAGAATGTAAGAGAAGTTCTAGATTTGGCTAGGGGAAATGAAAGAATTGTTGTGTGTGGTGATTTGAATGGATGGGTTGGTACCGCTCGACCAGGGTACGAGTCGGTGCTAGGAAAGTTTGGCGATAAAAGGGTTAATGATGCTGGCAAGCTTATACTGGCGGTATGCAAGGAAAAGGGTCTTCTTGTGACAAACACTATGTTTAATCACAAGAAAATCCATATGTATACTAGAGAAAGCAAGAATGAGAGAAGTATGATCGATTTGTTTCTGGTGGATGACCGACTGCGAAAACAGGTGATGGATACGCGAGTGTTCAGGGGTGCTGACCTGGGAACGGATCACTATCTAGTGATTACTAGATTTAGGGGTCTGTTCGCGGGTTGGCGCTACCGGACGGCGGTAACAGAACCCCACAGTCGGTCTGTCGCATCCGAAGCTGGAAGCTTCAGGGAAGCGGAATACTAGGGACAAATATCATGCGAGGGGTAGCCGAAAAGCTTGACACCATCGATGGCAGAAATGAATGTGTGGAAAGAACATGGCAGAACCTTAGGGATGGAATGGTAAGTGCAGCGGAAGAAGTGTGTGGAACAATAAAAAGAGGCAGTAGTAAAAGAAGAGATGCATGGTGGAATGATGAAGTGAAAGAAGCTGTAGAGAAGAAGAAGAAAGCATGGTTAGACTACTTGGCCTCTAGTAATGATAAGGATATGAGAGAGAAGATGAAAGAAAGATATAAGCTGCAGAAAGTTCACACGAAAGCATTGATTGAGGAAATGCGTGAAAGGTGTAGAATGGAAGCGGACGAAAGGTTGTCGCACAACTTTAAGGAGAACTCCAAACTCTTCTGGAAAGAGGTTGGAAGGACCCGAAGTGGTGCGACGGCCTTAAGAATGAACAAAGTGCTTTCGAGAACTAATGACGTCCTCACAGAAAAATCGGACGTCATGCAGCGATGGAGCGAATTTTATAGAGAAATGTATGCGTGTGATGATCTTAGTGAGGGATCCGGGGATGACGCCGTGACTGGTACGCCAGACCTGGACCTCGATGACACTGAGGTCATCAGTATGAAAGAGATTGAACGTGCGATTCGAAGTTTGAAATGTGGTAAGGCTGCGGGACTAGACAGAGTTACTGCTGAAATGGTCAAGTATGGTGGGCCTCGCGTCTGGGACAGCTTTTATCTGCTGTGCAATTTGTGCTGGCGGACGGGGGATGTCCCGGATGATTGGCGATCCGCAGTCATTGTGCCTTTATATAAAGGTAAAGGTTCACATTTTGACTGCGGGTGCTATCGGGCGATCAGCTTGACCAGTTTAGCAAGTAAAGTTTACTCGAAGGTTTTGACACGTAGGATGCAAGAGAATCGGAAAGATTTCTATGGGAGGCACAATGCGGATTTAGACCTGGAAGAGGATGCACGGATCAATGTTTTCTCTACGGCATGATCACGGAAAAGCTTCTGGCTGCTAACCAGAAGATTTTCTGTGCTTTTGTGGATCTTGAGAAAGCATTTGATAAGGTTGTAAGGAAGAAAATGTGGGAACTGTTGCCGGGGTACGGTGTGGATGGTCGATTGCTAAGGGCTGTGCAGTCACTTTACTGTAACTGTAAAGCCTGTGTGCGGGTAGGGCATGACCTGTCACCCATGTTTAGCGTCCAAACGGGCGTGAAACAGGGTTGTGTCATGTCTTCCTGGCTGTTCATACTGTATCTCGACAGCTGTTTACTGAAGCTGAAAGATAGCTGTTTGGGTGTGAAATTGGGTGACATAAAAGTAAATTGTCTGCTGTATGCTGATGATGCAGTGCTTATTGCACCATCAGAGGCAGAACTGCAGGCATTAGTCACGTGTATGAAAGAGGAATGGTGAAATTAAAGGTCTCCGTTTGAATGCTAATAAAACTAAGGTTCTGGTATTTGAAAGGGACGAAGAGAGAACGAAGTGTGAAATATGGGTAAATCAGGAATGTCTAGAACAGGTAAATGAAATTGTATACTTGGGGAGTGCTTTTAGCCGGGATGGAAGATGTGATTTAGATGTGGACAGGCGTGTCGCTGCCGGGAACAAAGTCAATGGTGCCCTGACTGCGTTAGTCAAAAGGCAAGGCGTAGTGAAGAGTGCACGCCTTGCAATACATAACGCAGTGTTGGTACCGACTTTGTTATATGGCAGCGAAACCTGGGTGTGCCAGAAGAAGCATAAAAGCAAGTTGAATGCAGTGGAGATGCGATCTCTTCGTAAAATGTGCGGCGTTACCATGGCCGACCGAAAGCGAAACGAAGAGATTCGCAATATGGCAGGTTTGAAAGATGACCTTATCACAAAAATTGATAAGGGCGTGCTTCGATGGTTTGGGCACGTTGAGCGAATGAGTGAAGACCGAATGGTGAAGAAAATATATAGCGCGAAAGTTAATATTAAAAGGTGTCGAGGTAGACCGAGACTAACTTTCGAAGACCATGTGAGCAAACTGCTCGAAGAGGGGAGGGTCAAGAGTACTCGGATACCTAGACGTGCATGTATGAAGAAGATAATGAATCTGAAAGAAGCGAAAGAGGTATGTAAGGATCGTGACACTTGGCGATCTGTTCTCTCTGGCTACCCCGTCAGGGATTGTGCGTGAAGATAAGTAAGTAAGTAAGTAAATTAAAAGATAAAAAAGAAATCAAGTTGCTTAAAAAAAAAACATTTTTTCGGATTTTTTTTGTTTTGCAAATGTTATATACAGCGCGAGTAACAAAAATAACCGCAAACGCTCTGCCAGACTCGCAGCACTGGATTCGCCAGTTGACGAAATTATATTTTTTCACAATTTGAACTTGCTCAAAAGACCTTCCCCAAAATTCGTCGCCAGCTCTCAGACTATTACTTTTAGGTCAATTTAAAAACATTTTATTATTAATTTTTATAGGATAAGACGACAAGCGAGCACACAGTTACACAGCCACAGTAAAGTGGTTCTTGTGGCCCATAGACATCTACATCTATCCTCTTTTGCGAATCAAAATGCAGATGCGTTGTCAGCCGTGAGGACTAAGATGAAATGCCTCTTTTCCAGTAAAAAAGGTTTCCGGTTCTCTTCACTTAACATTTGAAATACACCAGCATTAAGCTGCTATTTTTTTATAGGATAAGGGTGACAAACGAGCACACAGTCCACCTGATGGTAAGTGGTTGCTGCGGCGCATAGACATCTACATCTATCCTCTATTACAAATCAAAATGTATATGCGTTTTCACCCGTGAGGGACTAAGATGGAATGCCTCATTTCCAGTAAAAAGGGCCTCCGGCCACCTGCACTCACCAAACGAAACGCAGAGGTAAACCTCTACTTCACGCTGGTATTCTGTGAGGTCGTGGTACCACCCCCGGCCCATCCGTGCGACAGCAAAAGCTGCCGCGTGGCTCTACCACTGTTTACTTATTTTATGCTGGTATTGTGTGAGAGCGTGATCCTACTCCGGTCGAGCCGACCCATTCGTGATACAACAATAGAATTAATATACGTAGCTTGCTGCAGCTTGGCTCTACCACGAATACGAGTAAAAATGAAAATTATACTTATCCCATAAAAAATCTAGATTTGTTTTTATTTCAACAGTTCATGAAGCCCAATATTAATCGAATTGCCTTAGCGTAACAAAAGTCTATTCATTCTAGCTTGGAAGACTCTCAAATTCCGAATTCCGAAATTCCGAATTTCCCTATTTTCAGCTCACCGTTCCCTCTTGTGCCTAGTTTGCGTTGAAGTCTCCCATTAACACCGTTTAGTGGGTTTTGGAGGAATGCAAGGCTCTAGAGATATCCTCATACATTTTCCTTCACCTCCTCATCGGGGGTTTGCCGAGGATGGTGCGTAAGCCTATACGACCTTCAGCGAATACGGTTTGGTGATTCTGAGTATAAGGTACGCAACCCTCGTTGACACACAAGCAATCTTTACAACGTTGTTAACGAGAGACTTGTGGACGATAAATCCGACACCTCCTTGGGACAGATGGTCGCCCTCCCGGTGATAGAACAAGTTGCCAGATTCGAGGATTACCGTGTCCTCCCCCTCTCTTCGGACCTCGGATAATCCTTTGATATTCCAGCGCAAATTTTCCATCTCTTTTTTCAGCTCCTTCAGGATCTTATCGTCAGTCCTCAGGGTGCGTGCGTTATAAGTTGCCAGGTCGAGTCGTCGTAGGTGGCAACCGAACCGCCACCGGAGATTCTTAGCACCCCCTGCCCCGTCGTTACCATGGTCACCACCGTAGCCAGGAGTAGCGGGGCCGCCGGAGATTGGGGGCCGCCTATTCGTTACTCTCATGGGGGGTATATTGCCATAGTTGCCACGCTTGACGAGTGGTTGGCAACCGCAGTTCTTTTATTGCTTTTTTGTTATTATAAGAAATATGCTGCTGCTCATCCTCTGCCTCAGTTTCCCTCTGTCGCCTCTTACGACACCCACGGGAAGACATTGGGTAGTGAGTATTCTTTCCCGCCACTATACGGGCTTGTACTTGGCTTGGCTTGGCTTGGCTTGTAGCTTATGCATGTACGTAATTAATTATGTAATATATGTAATATAAATTTAATAAAATATCAAATGACTTAATTTGAAAACCGAATTTTCACACGAAACGAATGAAAAGTAATGTCGCTGTAGCAGGAAAACGTATGAAATGCCGACTTTACTGCCATGACTCGTTGCTTCGAAAAACATAAATTAAACATAGTTGAAAAGGGAATTGCAGGAAATTTTCATCAATTACAAGTACATCAATTATGTACCTGTGTATTATTTATACAATATGAATAAATGCCCTGTCCGATGAGATAAAAAATATTAAAATATTTTAGTATCTTCGTAAAGATCGGTATGCCAAAATTGTTCACAGTCAAAAGCTACGTATATTTATCTTATTATCTTATTTTATTTTGTTATTTGGAGGCCAATTCTGGCTTACAAATTTCAACAAAAAGATCAGAAAATATATAAGAGAGTTTTTATAATAATATTTTTTTGATTTCAGACTAATACCAATTAATAAAGAAAATATTCTGCTGCGCCGTTGACAACTGTCAAAGCGTAACAACTACATACAATTTTTATCAATATGGAATAAATCCAGGGAAGAAATGTGATAATATTTCATTTATAGAGTAAAGTACTTTTATTTAGGCCCTAAATGATTGTTTCAGGGAAAGATGCGGGGTACAGCACATTTCAAGTTAATATGAATATGTAATACAAGTATAAAAAGGCCAGCGTGGGCTTAGCCCACTCCACACATGTTATCTTTAAAATCAGTACAAATACTAAAAGTAAATAAGGTATTATATGCGTTTTCGGCCTAGGTCTCGTCTTAGCGAGGCGATCCAGGCAGCCAGCTTCACTTGTCAATTATGTTTAGATAAAGACTTTTGAGGGTTGTAGAGATCTGTTTAGATTTTTTAATTAATATCTCTGCTACGCTACACTAACAGCCGGAATTTTCTACAGTGTCAAAATTGTGCTGACGGTAGGCTGTTTAAAGGTAAAAGGGGATTAAATATACATATTAAACGATGCCACAGTAAAAGTATTTCGGCTTCACAGCCTGCCGTAGAAATTCATAACTCTATTAGCAATTCCTCTAATGACACAAATTTTTCCCCATTTTTCGGAGCAAATTTACAATTATTATCGTAATGTACCAGTGGATAAAATAATTCCTAGAGGTGCAGGATGCAACTTGCTAAAGTCTTGTCATGCACTATTCAAAATTGTTTCACTAATAGTGAAAATAGTTGGCAAAAAATTATATACTGTCATGTATTCCCATTTTCATTTTGATAAAACAATAAATAAATCAATTAGGTCTCAACTAAAAAGAGACATCTTTTAAAAATGTAGATTACCCAATTAATACTCTTTTATCTCGACCACGTCCAAAATTTGATTTAAAAAAAGTAATGGGGGTTTTTATAAATTAATTTGCTTAATTCCGCGTAAAGAAAGGAAATGATGTGTCCCTGCCCAGCTTTAAGGGGGACTTCCCACTCTCCCCTCAATCGCACGCACTATACCCGTCACCGTCAATCCCAGCACTACCACCCTCAGTACCACCACACTAGGCAGGACACACCACCCTCCGAAAATACGACACGTGTTTCGCTTCTACACGAGGCATCCTCAGGTGAATAATTGATAGAATCAGGTGAATGATCCTGAGGGTGGCATTCAAAACAAACAATTCACTTAGGAATATCTGTAATTATAAAGATAAGTTAGATATTGGTCTAAAGTCTGGTGTTTATATACTTGTTAGTGACGAATGCCAAGCCTTTTACGTGGGTCAGACTGGGTCGCAACTTCGAAACACGTTATAAAGAGCATTTAGCCGCGTACAGGAATTGTAACCCCGATAAATCACATTTTGCTAAACATCTCTTAGACACTGGACACAGCCTAGCCAATGACCACTCCTTTAAAGTCTTACATACTTGTTATACAGGGCTACGACTGGGTGTGTTGGAACAGTTAGAGATATTAAAAAATAATAACGGTAATGTTGCACTGTTGTTGTTGTTGAAACAAATGTTTCCAACTCGCCTCTCTTAAAAATGTTGAAGCCTGCTCCGTGATGATATATAGCCTCGCAACATGGTCGTTTATCACCCTCGCGGTGCGGTGGTCAGCATTTGGTTGCGTGGTTGTAGGGTAGGCGGACGTTTCGCAGTAGTTTGTTGTTAATTTCACAGCAAATATCGGCGTACGTCAGGCGGTGATTTATCGCATGACGGTAATCGCTCGCTACGTAATTGGAGCGCGGTTGCGTCAGCAAGTAGTATAAATAGCAGTAGTTTCGGCTCACCGCTCACTTAGCGGCCAGCCTCCGCAGAGTCTACTTCACCTGAGGATGCCTCGTGTAGAGGTGAAACACGTGTCGTATTTTCGAGGGTGGTGTGTCCTGCCTAGTGTGGTGGTACTGAGGGTGGTAGTGCTGGGATTGACGGCGACGGTTATAGTGCGCGCGATTAAGGGAGGGTGGGAGGCTCCTCTTAAAGCTGGGCAGGACACATCATTTTCTTTCTTTACGCGAAATTAAGCAAATTAATTTATAACAACCCCATTATAATGGATTTCCGCAAAGTAACGCCTGATTCTATTAATTATTTAAAAAAAGTAGTTTAGTCGAAAGTAATGGATGGCGACTTAAAAAATGCATCCCGTATTTTATTCTCAGACGACATCCTGGCTCCTCGTAATGTCGAAACTTGAAAGCCTTCGTCAAAAGCATTCTTCGGTCAAACCTTCTCAGGGTTTACCGCTGCCTCCAAGACTTCTATGCAACCCTTACAAATTTCGGAAAAAGACACTTTAGAAGCAATTATGTCATTTTCGAATGGCTCTGCTGGCGGCATTGATGGAATTACGCTGAAAGAAGTGGCTAATAATACCCCCGAAATTTATCATTACGTTTGGCAATGTTATTGTCAAAATACTAACTTGTTTTACGAAAACCATGTTATCGATTCCGCTGTCGGTGTTCAGCAGGGTGACCCACTGGGTCCAGCACTTTTCAGTTTGGGAATTCAACCATTATTTCAAATTTGAAATCCAAGCTGAATGTCTGGTACCTAGACTACGGATATTACACTGGGAGGTAGAGCAGATGACGTCCTTAGTGATCTTACTATAAGTAAATTCAATCAAAATTTTAAAAATATTGGTCTTGAAACAAATAGCAATAAATATGAAATATTATTTTCGAGTAACTTAACTACTACTCATAGAGACACTTTAATTCAAAATTTTAATCATATTTGTCCAGGAATAAAAACTGTCAGTACGGAATCACTATACCAGCTAGGTGCCCCGTTGTTTTTCGATAGTATTAAACCTGTTTTAAAAACAAAATTAGATCAGTTTTTAAACCACGTTGATAAATTGTATAAATTAAACCCCCACATAGCTCTTACTATTTAAAATATTGTCTTCTTGTACCTAGATTTACATACTACTACTCCGCTCGAAGTCCAGTCTGGAAATGTTCGGATATTTTACAAGATCTTGATAATAATCTTAAAATAGCTATTGAAAAAAATCTAAATTTAACCTTAAATACAACAGCGCTGGACTCAAAGCTACTTTACCTATAAAATTTGGTGGCATGAGTGTGAGAAATCTTTCTAGCGTTGCATTGCTTGCTTTCCTTTCTTTCGTGACTTATGTAATATAATTTTAAATAATAAAGTAGACCTATGCTTTGCTACGGAAGCAGGGCATACATGGCAAACGCTCTGTCCTGGTGAAAATGTTCCACTGGAAGTTAACCAACAAAAACAGTGGGATATTCCGTTGGTACAGGGCGTGCAGAAGGATTTGTTTCATAATTTCCATAGTGACCAAGATAAGGCACGCCTTCTAGCTGTTTCGACTAAAGAATCTAGTCACTGGTTACACACTTTACCATCAAGTAATATAGGCACATTACTTGATGGAGAAAGCTTACGCATTCCCGTAGGAATCCGACTAGGAGCGGCGATTTGTCAACCCCATCAGGGGTCCCTGTGGTAGCAACGTCGACAAGTTTGGGCGCCACGGACTTTCATGTAAGAAAAGCGCTGGTAGGTTTTCACGACACAGTCCTTTGAACGATGTCATCCGAAGGGCTCTTGTCCTCTATAAATGTTCCCTCGGTTTTAGAGCCTTGTGGAATATTTAGAGATGATGGCAAGAGACCCGACGGTATAACATTGGTCCCTTGGGAGAGAGGTAAAGCCCTAGTGTGCTACTTGCGTAGACACTCTGGCGGCCTCTCATCTCAGGGGTACCTCGTTTAGAGCCGGGGCGGCATCAGAGGTAGCTGAACTGAGTAAGTGGCGCAAATATCAGTCTCTGAGAGATGACTACAAATTTGTGCCATTTGCTGTAGAGACTATCGGTCCGCGGTGTCCTCGTGCGGTGAAGTTCCTAAAGGAACTCAACCCGCGGCTGGTTGTTGCTGGTGGTGATAAGAGGGCTGGTTTTTTCCTCGCTCAAGGCTAAGTATAGCCATTCAGCGGGGAAACGCAGCCAGCGATCTTGGTACGATACCGCGGGGAGTAGGAGTATATGATATTTAAGTTTCTAGTTTTAGTTTTTTTTTATTATTCTTAATATTAATTAATATCAAATGTTATTATTACTTAAATATATGTTTTGCTGAAAATTTAGGAAATTTTAAAAATATTCGAATCTATTGTAACTCGACGGGCGCCCGAGTCGAATGTATTGGCATGTAAGTAATAGCTTGTAAGATATTTTTTCAATGAAAATAGTTTACAGATTTTATCGCGTAATATTTATTTACATTTATTAAAAGTATTATAAAATTAGAAGTTGTTGTAGTTTTTTTTATAGTGTTTACATGAGCAATAGAAATCATTAAGAATTTATTTGATATTTTTGTCGTGCTGAGAAAAGCACCGTGTCGAAAGAGTATTCACTACTTCCTACCGTGGGTATCGTAAGAGGCGACTGGAACAAATGAAACAGGTGAGCAGCAGAGAATTCTTGAAAATTGAAAAAAATTAAAAAAAGCGGTTGCCAACATGCCTGGCAGGCATGTTGGCACCCGCTTTTTTTCTTCGCTAATATTTGTTGAATATTATTAATTGTTTTGTTGAGTCCTTGTGAGAGTCAATCATCGCATTCCGTTCTTTGACATCGTTGAAGGCGTTCTAATGGAGAGCAATATATTAAGCATCTTGCTTACATCATATTTTGTAAAATAGCTAAACTTAGGATGGGAAACAGATTCAAAGAGGCGAGACGTCCGGAACTCTAATCGCTAATTCACATGGCAACCAGTGGTAGTTACGACAAATTCAACATTGCGTTGCCCTGCCATCTTCTGTAGTCTCCGACACCCACGGAATTATATGAGGTAGTAGGATATTCTTTCACCACCATACACGTTGTTTGTCATGCGCATAGCAAACGAGTGAAATGATTTGATAGAATCTAATTCAATCCAGTTACAATGTCGGTGTCTTAAGTCAGTGCGTTTTAAAATCTTCAGCTACATTATTTCTTACCATCATCAGGTGAGATAATATTCAAGCATTGGTTTTTGTTTAACTTTCGCCGTAAATTTAACAGTAAACAAGCCACCCAGGTTCTATCCCTGCTGGCGTCACTATAAAAGGTTAGTTGCGATTTTGAAAGGTGATTAACCAGGTGTTTAGCAGTGGTGGAAAATGCCGAAAATTTCCCTATTTCTGAAAAATAAAAGAGTTTTGAAGTGTCTGCGATAAGTCTCATTTTATCGCTCTTAAAATGATCGAATATACCACAACGAAAGGATCTTAGAATTCTTAGCACTCTTTTCACTATCTTTTTCAGCTCGTTTCGTTGGCACCAGAATATTTGAAATGTAAATTATTCCCATGATTGCAATTTTCGGTCTCCTGAACTCTCAAACTCGAATATATATCTATAGATATATTTGTGTGTGTGTCTGCGGTACACACTAACTTTTCTGTTGGCTGTAATATTTCCTTAAACCACTTTTGGTAAGCTTAACATGCTTGTGTTAGAAGTGGTTCACGACAGTAGTCCGAATGGCGGATTCGAACCCACGACCTTTCGAGATCGCGATCCGCGTCCTGCCATTAGGCTACTGACGCTTTTAATCTAGTTGAGGACACTAATAATAAGGAATCAAATGTTGAAGAAAATTTCACAACAATTAAAAAAATTGTTGCGATGACAATGTCTACATACTACAATAGCATTCCGCAGCGGGGCTCCGGGACGATGTAATCATGTGCAAATTTCCACTTGGTTTCATTTAATACTTCTGTCTCTGCTATTGCTACTCCTGATTTTCTCGTTTTTATTTTTAATTTTGATACTTGCTCTCTGCACTGAAGCTTGGAAGGTCCCTTTGGGCCGCTTCGTGTCGCGTCGCTGTTTGCAGACCTGATCCGGTCGGATTGCGGAACTAATCATAGGAGCGCAGATAGGTGTTTGAAGGAGGTCGTCGGACTTCTGTCTAGGAATAGGACTTATTTATGTGCTGCGATGTCCAGGAAGGGCTTCCAGTTCAACTCTTCGGCTAGCCCACGTTGGGGCTGTAATTTTGAGGCGTTGGTTAGGGTTGCAAGATCTGATAGTGTGCGTAAGGTGGCCTAGTTTGGTTGTAGATTCGGTCTTGCAACTTGCCGTCGCGACCCTGTCCCGGTGACCGGTTTGCTCGCGGACCTTAATCCTTATGTCCGGGACGGGGGGTTTGTTCGCGCAAAAGCGTTAATGTTAATAATGGACGTCAGAGAGCGTGCGCGCCTCTACGATACCGGTTTTTGACGTCCGGTCGTTTCGAGGACACGCGAGAAAAAAATGGGAGTCCATTTCATCGCGTCGAGAGAGAAGGGACGCGGTCCGTTTTGTTCGGGAGCTCTTAGATAGATTTTTATGATAGGCGCATATAGTAAATATACACTGGGAATTGTAGCGCGGGCCCCTGCTGAGAGTTTAACCCGGGACTTTTAGGTTTAACGCAGAATCTGTATAAGTGGATTCGACTGTATTAGTTACTAGTGCGGTACTTGATATTCTAGAAATAACGGTGACCTTTGATCCGTACGTTCAGTGTTCATTTCGCGAGTCAAGCGTTATAACAAACGAGAGTTAGTGGCTTCTGTAAGTTAGTTAATCGTACGACAGAGTTAAAGAACTGTCATCGTAGAAAACGAAGAAAGTGACTGCGGAAGGAGACCGTAGTTTGGAGAGGAGCTGAGGGCCGAACTGCGCAGAGGATAACGGTCTAATAAGGTCAATAACACTACCAGCCACACCCAAATACACATCACTGACCCTGACTTTCCTAGCACTATACATCAACACGCGACCTGACCGAATCCTGAGGGACCAGTCGCCTTGAATAGAGGTAAGTAAGCTCCCCTTATAGAAAACAACGCTCCCCCCTGATCGTTTAATGTAATTAGAAACTTAACCCTTGGCGTTTAGGACGCCCGACCAGCATCTGCCTGTAGCTTCTCTGTCTATGGGCCGCGGATGATTCTACTCCTGGGATAGGCAGCTGCTGGCCGTAACAACTTGTTTTGTAAAAAAATATAAATATAAATGATGGCAACATGATGATGACAATTAAATTAATACGACTATACTTATCTTACTAAGTGGACTGTGTTCTCGTTTGTCACCCTTATTCTATAAAAATGCTATGTTTAATATTCTTACGCCAGCACAACACAAAAAAGATTAGCTAAATTTCATAGAAAAGTGGAAATACATTAGTTACACGTTAGGAACGTGAAAGTTGCATTGTGTGTTCCGAAATACTATTGACGTAAAATTATTGTGCACATAATATTGCGATTTTCAGTTCAAAGTAATATTGCTTGCGTGGTTCAGTAATTGGACCTGTATTTTAGTGGCAACCTTTAACTTCTATACCGGTGGAATTAAATTTAAAACTGTAACTATTGCAAGTTTAATCGAAAGAATAAGGCAAAATACGACTTTTGTTTTCTTTCTTTTTCTTTTTACTAGTCAGACAGATCTCCAAATGCACGGCACTTACGCAACTTTTATAGTGCTAAAATTGAAAAAGCGATCTAGAAGAACCAGGGCTCCAAATGCTTTGCCATAGATCTGTCTGCCAGAAAGTGTTTCCGAGACACATGAGGTTTTGAGTGAGATTGAGAGGTTCTATGGGCAGATGTACACATCATCGTTGGAGCCACACGCAAGAGTGAGTAACGATCCAAGAGCGAGTATTATCCAACACTATTCCAATGATATCCCGGACATCAGTCTGAGCGAGAGTAGGCGAGGATGAAATTATAGCGGAGCTTCTGAAAGCGGGTGGAAAACTGGTACTAAAAGTCCATCAGAAGTTCTTTTATTCTGTCCTACTCCGGACTACTCCGGAGGCGTGGAGCAGAAGTGCGGTGGTCTTGTCCTTCAAGAAAAAGGACAATGCTCTTTTGAAAAACTACAGACAGATTTCCCTTCTGAGCCGCGTCTACGTGCTGTTTTCGAGAGTCATTACGAATCGTCTCGCATGCAGACTTGACGACTTCCAGCCTCCGGAACCAGCCGGTTTCCGAAAAGGCTTTCGCATCGTAGAACACATACATATCCTTCGGCAAATTGTACAGAAGACCGAAGAGTATAATCTGTCACTTTGTTTTGCGTATGTGGACTATGAGATAGCCTTTCATTTCGTCGAAATTGGAGCGGTGCTGCCGTCTTTCCAGCGGTGCCAAGTGGACTATCGGTATATCGAAGTGCTGAAGTGTGAAGTGGCTCTCCGAGTACAGAACCAGATCACGACACCTATCTAACTGCAGACAGGGTGACGTAATATTCCCGAAATTCTTCACCGTTTAATTAAAAGACGATACCAAGCTACTGCCGATGCTATAGTCCTTATGGCAGAATCGATGGAGGACTTAATCACTATGCCTAATGATCTTAATAGTATCTCCCAACGGATAGGTGTTAAGATGAACATGGACAAAACAAAAATCATATTTAACGTCCATGTCACACCTACGCCGGTAGTTGTTGGGAGCACTAAGCTCGCAGTTGTTGACGAATGTGTTTACCTGGGACAAATAGTCCGGTTGGGTAAGTCTAACCAGATTGCCACCTTATCCTGTAAAAAAAAACTTCAACCGAAAGGTCAACCGACGGATTCAACTCGGTTGGGCAGCGTTAGGGAGATTACAATACATCTTCTCGTTAGACATACCTCAAAACCTCAAAACTAGATTGTTCAACCAGTGATGACCTATGGAACTGAGAAGAGGTCCTTCACTGCTGGCCGTATAAGGAAGCTCAAAGCCGCTCAGCGGGCTATAAAGAGGGCTATGCTCGGCGTTTCTCTGCGTGATAGATTTAAAAACGAGGATATCCGCAGTAGCACCAGAGTAACCGACATAGCCCAAAGAATGATCATGCTGAAGTAGCAATGGGCCGGCCATATAGCTCGAAGAACCGACAACCGATGGCGAAGAAGGGTTCTCGTGTGGCAGCTTCGTACTGGCAGGTGAAGTGTAGGGCATCTCCCCGCTATATGGAGTGACGACCTGGTAAGATATGCAGGAAGTGGATGGAATTAGGTGCCTCGGGATAGTGCTTTGTGGCATTCCTTGAAAGAGGCCTATGTTCAGCAGTGTACTTGTGAAGGACTGTAATGATGATTATGATGATGATAAAATGATAATAATGATTATGATGTGGACATCTGATGATGTGTTTTATTGCTTTCTTTTTTGAATACTGTAAATTCTAATAATATTACTAATGTTCCCTTTGAACACTCCTGGTTAGCTTGAAATGCTTGAGTTAGGAGTGGTTCATGACAGTAGTCGAATGGCGGATTCAATCTCACTTCCTTTGAGATCGCGGTCTGCAGAATGCCATTGACGCTTCGTACTGTAAAAGCCTTAAGTTTTACTGCAATTAAATCTCAAATCAAAAAGAAGTTACCCATCTCTTCTTTCCAAAGTTGTGGATTTTTTATGCAAATTAGTTTATAATGGCTTAATGGATACTTTTAGCGACATTTTGCGTAAATAGACATTATGCGTAATTTAAACCCGACTTTAATGTCCTTCGTTTACATACAATATCACTTAAAATTAATTTTATTTTGGCGCATTATGGCATATTCTAGTGTGTGGGTAACCTGTGATGGTTAATTTGTATTCCTTGTGTACTCATAGACATTCTATGTTAAAGTTTTTGTGTAGATCGTGTTTAGTGTACGTATATCAAAAAGGTTCCCGTTGTTCAAATGCTGCCCGTAAAACTGGACTGGACATGCGTCTCCGATATTACAGGCGGGATTTGCCTTAATCATCACGCTTGATAAGCAGATTGACTATCGCAGTACTAGCCTTATCGCACCTTTGAAGTTGCTTCTTGCCGCCAGTGGGTATTTACCGCCAGGTTTTACTATACATTTTTTAATTTGTATGTAACATAATATAAAACGTTTCATTATATATTGCACTTCGATGAATCTCTTTAGTAAGTAAACTTGACCAAGAGTCATGACTAGTAGAACGAAAGCTTCGAAAGTAGACACAACCATAAAGTTTTTAATGGGACTGGCATACGCTAAGCGGTAGAAGTTTATAGAATTAAAAAAAAGTTTGTGCTCCCATTCCTCGTTTAGTAATACCGTCTATTGCAAGCCATAAGGTCGCCTTTCAGTTGTGGTATGGCAAAGGCAAGGTCCGCCGTGATTTCACATTTCGCCGTACTTTAGCAACCCGGGTTCGATCCCCGCTGGCAAAACTAAACGTTGCAGCTTAAAGTCCAAAAATAACTTTTGCGTTTCCTTGCTGTTTTGATATAATTAGCCTTTGGTTGAGAAAACAAAGAGCGCTCTAGTCATCAGCGATGTTAGCGAATTTGACCTCGTATGAACCCAAAGCACCGATAGTCTCTACAGCAAATGGCACACATAAATAATAATAGTAGTGTTATATTTAGAGATTATGTAAAAACATATTCTAAAATATTTAAAAAAGTGTGCGCCAAAGCTAAGGCTTTACATTTAGGTAACAAAATTAAAACTGCATCTAACAAATTTAAAATGACCTGGAGAATAATAAATAGTGAAACGGGCAAGGTCAAACCGCGCAACTCGGATTTTCAATTAAATATTAACAATTATTTAACCCGATCTGATCAAGAAGTTGCTATGGCTTTTGAGAAACATTTAACTGATGTTCCTTTTTTGACAACTAAATCATTAAACTCTTCTCCTACTGTCGCTGAATCATTGCTCAAACAAAATGTAAAGGCTTGTTCAAATACTTTTAAATTCCATAGAGTACTGCCAAAAGATATTGTTAAATATTTTAAAACTATTGATGTTAAGAAAACGGCAGATTAATGGGGGATTTCCGTTAAAGTTATTTTATCTATAATAGATATAATAGCACCTAGCCACTAT
Source organism: Parnassius glacialis (assembly GCA_033319125.1). Taxonomy (NCBI): domain Eukaryota; kingdom Metazoa; phylum Arthropoda; class Insecta; order Lepidoptera; family Papilionidae; genus Parnassius; species Parnassius glacialis. The sequence goes on along the minus strand of JAVANC010000001.1, from coordinate 60,678,982 downwards.
ATTTAATACAAGCGTCGAATCTGGTGTGTTTCCTGATTTAATGAAACTCAGTAAAGTCATACCTTTATTTAAATCTGGTAGTACATTAGACCCCGCCAATTTTAGACCATTTTCTGTACTACCAACATTTAGTAAAATTTTTGAAAAAATAATTTTAGATCAGATGTTAAGTTTCTTTAATATTAATAAATTGCTACATAGAAATCAATTCGGTTTTACAAGGGGTCGCTCAACAACTGACGCTGGAGTTGAGCTTATTAAACATATTTTTTGTGCATGGGAGAATTCAGAGGATGCTTTGGGTATATTTTGTGATCTTTCCAAGTCCTTCGACTGCGTTCACCATGAGACATAAACCAGGAAGCTACAGTACTATGGTGTCAAGAACACAGCGCTTAAACTTATAATTTCATATTTAAGTAATAGAATTCAGAAAGTTATTATCAATGGTAAAAGTACTTCCGGCTCACCTGTACTAATGGGTGTCCCTCAGGGCTCGATTCTCGGCCCATTCCTATTTCTAGTGTATATTAATGACTTACCTTCTCTTGTAGAGGATAACCATGATATAGTATTATTTGCTGATGATACTTTCTTGATTTTTAAACTTAAACGTCAATCATTTAAATGTGACGAAGTGAATAATGCTATATGAAAATTAGTGCATTGGTTTAACATTAATAATCTACATTTAAACGGAAATAAAACTAAATGTATTAAATTTACAACAACGAATGTAAAAAATCTGAGTACCAATGTGTTTTTAAATGGGGAAGAACTAAGCCCTGTTGAATCCACTGTTTTTCTTGGCATCACTCTCGACGCAAAGCTTCAGTGGGGCCCCATATATCCAAACTAGCAAGCAGACTAAGTTCTGTAGCCTATGCTGTAAAAAAGATAAGAGGTCTCACTAGTGTCGAGACAGCTAGATTAGTTTATTTCAGTTATTTCTATAGCATAATGTCTTATGGGATTTTGCTATGGGGAAATGCGGCTGATTCAGAAACTATTTTTGTTTTACAGAAGAGGGCCATTAGAGCTATTTACAACCTAAAACTGAGAGAGTCTCTTAGAGATAAATTTAAAGAAATAAATATTTTAACTTTGGCCTCTCAGTATATTTACAAAAATTTAATGTATGTTCACAAAAACAAAGGTAGTTTTAGTAAAAAAAGTGATGTACATTCCGTAAACACTAGGAACAAACACAAGCTAGTGATACCAGTTTCTCGACTCCACAGAGTCAGTAATTCATTCATGGCGCAATGTATACGCTATTACAACAAGGTCCTGGAAAGTGTACAGGCTCTCTCTATTAGCAAGTTTAAATGTTTTGTTAAGTTGAAACTGTATAAAAAGGGTTATTATAGTATAAATGAATACATGGTTGATAATAACCCCTGGGAATGAGGTGATCGCTTCCAAGCTGTTTCTAAAATAAATTTTGTACTTATATAGTTGTATAACCATTATTGTAAAATTTGCTTTAAAAAAAAGTCCCGCTGGGTTTCTTGCTGGTTCTTCCCAGGACGAAGGTTTTTTTTTTCGAACCAGTGGTAAAGTAAAAAATGACTTTCAATAAGAATTACACATGTGATCCTTATTGAATAAAAAAATATTCTATTCTATTCTATTCTATTCTATATTATAGTCATATCTCTGGAAGTCATATGTAATTGGCGCCAGGTAAATTTTATTTTTAACAATGCAACAATATAATTTACGTTATTTTTGTTAAAACAAAAAGTATATTGGCATATAAATTTCTTTTATCGCGCAAAGGCTAAGTTTAGTAATTCAGTCAGTACACTCAGCCAGCAATTATAGCATTACCGCGGGGGAGTAGAACTGAATGACATTTTTTCTCATAAAATTATAAATAGCCACCACTTTTTTACTATAGCATATATTTATATACATAATGTTTATTAATGTACACACGTACTTGTTATTTGATTTCAGGGTTCTTCCCCCGGCCATCGTAGGCGCGGGCCTGTGGACGGCGAGCAATGGGTAGCTCGCCGTCCGTCCGTCTAACGAAGACTGGCCGTGTCGTTTTGTTCCACGCGCGCCTCAAAGAGCTGTCAGCAGCGTGAAGGGGCCCGCAAGGGCCGACGCCTGCCGGGGCTGCGGGCTGTTCGAAAGAGATACCGCGGCTCCGGAACGTAAGGGTACTGAAGGAACACGGATGGTTTTTAGTCAGTAAAAGTCTGACACTCCCTTCCGCTCCACCCAGAGCGAAAGGCATCATTTGATGATTTTCCATCCGCAAAAAAAAAGGGTTCTTTAGTACTGTCATATATTTATTTTATGTTTTTAATCTACAATATATAATAATTAACAAAACATAAAATGTTACCGTGTAGTGGCGGTATAGGAACTTTATACTCTTTTTTAGGGTTCCGTACTTCAAAAGGAAAAAACGGAACCCTTATAGGATCACTTTGTTGTCCGTCTGTCTGTCTGTCTGTCAAGAACCTTTTTCTCAGAAACGCGTGGAGGTATCAAGCTGAAATTCATATCAAATACTCAAGTCTACAGTCCCTTGGAGCTGTGAAAAAAATCAAACTTCTAAGCCTGCGTTGACAAAAGATACAGCCGTTTATACCGCAAATTCTCAACATTCCCAAGGGAATCAAAACCTACAGGGTACTTCCCGTAAACTCAGAATCTTGAAATTTGGTACGAAGCAACTTTTTATAGCACAGATAAAGGAAATATTGCGAAAAGCATACATTTTTAGTTACATCTTACTTGTATAATAAAAAATTTTTTAATAATTTTAAACTTATGTACCTACGAATTTGTTCGGAACCCTCGGTGCGCGAGTCCAACTCGCACTTGGCCGGTTTTTTTTAAAGTTCTCTCTTTCTCTTTCATTTTGAATTAAAAATATGATCAGTAAAGTTAATTTCTATTGCAGTATAATAAATAACACTATAATATTTCTATAGAATATAAAACGAGGACACCAAAAAGATCAAGAAATTTTAATGTTCCAGCAACGTAATGTATGTGGTACGATAACAATATACTACATTTATGGTAATTTCAAAGCATTCACGGGTATATGTTTGAACTTGGGCACATATCTTACGGAAATTATCACACGTAAGACAACCTCAGTTGATATTTTATTCTATAGAAATTCATAAAGTATTCGAGATTCATTTCGAAAAACCAAAGAAAAGATAGAATAAAGAAACTCATTAACCTAAATTTAAGCGCATGACACAAATATTATTTTTTTAAATCGGTTCATATTTAAAGAATTATGCCCGAACATATATAAAATTAAATATTTTAGAAGCGTGCTTGTCGCGACCCCTGCCAGTCCTTTTCAGGGCTGCAATTCTACTCAGCTGCGCACCCTTGCCAACGAGGGTTAGGGCTTCCCCCTAAGGCGACGCACACCAGCTCGTCCCCGTTGGTGTGGAATGCAGCGCGCAAAGCGGCGATGGGGACCGCCACCCGTCACGCACAGCCCGACATGGCGGAAGGTGGAGGACAGAGTGCAGAGTTGGCACGTGGAATGTTAGAGGAGGCATGAGAGATAAGACGAATGAGTTGATTGAAATAATGAAAGAAAGAGAATTAGATGTCGTGTGTGTGACCAAACGGAATGGCAGTGGTACTGAAGAGCTCCCTGGCGGGGCGTTTGCTCTATGGTCCGGAGTCCCGGTGAGCGAGAACGCCTGCCAGGGAGTGGAGGTGATATAAGGTTGTAAACTCAAGACTTCTCTGGGTTCGCTTTAAATTGGGACTGACGAAGTTATTCCTTTTGGCTGTTTATGCGCCGGTAGCTTCGTCTGAGGCCTGAATAGAAGATCCTGAAGCTGGAAGAAGAGATAGCCAAGTTGCATTGGCACAATATAGGATTATATGAGGTTCGGAGAGAAGACACGGTAATACTCGAATCGGGCAACTTGTTCTATCACCGGGAGGTGACCATCTGTACCAAAGATTTGTGCGTACCTTATATTTTTGCATCACATTCCCTTAAAATTAACAACTATCGATTTGTAAGATACCTTACAAATCTCTCTTTTTTAATAAACAAAAATAGTATTAATAATTAAATTTCTAACCTAATTTTAAGCATAAATAAAAATTACCATTGAGAAGCGGAGTGCAACACAGGAAACAAATTTAACGCCGCATTTAACTTGCGATGCAAGTAATGAAACGTGTATGCAATTATCGTACAGTTTTATTTTCAGTACGCACACATCAAACAGTATACGAAACATTGTCTTTGCCTCACTGATTTATAATAGTAGTTTTATCAATCCTTTAGATATTAGTTTTATTGCGTATAACACTAACAACACATTTTCATTTTAATGCTTAATCTAGGATAGATGAAGATGTCTATGCGCCACAGCAACCAATTACAATCAGGTGGGCTGTGTGCTCGCTTGTCACACTTATTTTTTACAAAAATGACTGCTGCATTCCATGGACAATTGTCACTTTAACTTTAAACTTAACTTGAAACTTTAAACAAGAAAGAATGTAGATACGTTGACACCGCTGAGGAGTAAAATGGTGTGCCTCATACAGCCTGTAACTATACTAGCTATGTGAACAATCCGAGTTCGAGTCCTACCGCAACCAAAGGAATTGCTAGTTGCAATTTTATATACTAATTTTCCATGAGCTATGAGAATATCTCTAGGTCCCATCCATAATTATTTCTAGAATATACAAATTTCGTATTAATATGACAAAATACCCACTTCTATAAAACAAACAATAACTTTCAACAAGCTTATTTAAGAATGTGTTTAATACAAATATATAATATTTAGATAGGCACTTAGCTTCATTGTTATTTTAGAAAGTTCTCAAGTATCCCTCATATAATGCTTCTCTTGTTCCGAGAGTGTATACAATTGTGGTTTTAACAGACTCTAAATTGGTATTGTTATGTTATTATAGCAGAAATAACGCTATTTTTTTACGGATTTTATCGCGTTTAATTTTACTATTTTAATTCCCGACGTTTCAGGTGCTTTACAGCAAGCCATGGTCACGGGGGGGGGATACAGAGCGGCGAAGACCGCCCTCCGGGAGGCTGTCATGCGGGCCCGGGATCGGGCCCGTGAGGAGATGCTGGAGATTCTCGACAGAGATCCGTGGGGGCGCCCTTACAAGATGGTGCGGGATAAACTCCGCACCTGGGCCCCCCGCTGACGCAAAGTCTCCGGCCTCAGCTCGTGGAGGACGTGGTGAGCGCTCTGTTCCCTGGGTGAGGGAAACATCCGCCCCCGCCTATGGCTCCGCCACCTGCGGTGCCGGAAGCGGACCACCAGGACGACGACGACGACATCCCGGAAGGGACCAGGGTAGACCTGAGAGTGGCGGTACGTCTCAATACCGCCCCAGGACCCGATGGCTTGCCTGGCAAAGCCTGGGTCCTGGCCTCGGAGGCTCTCGGGCCCCGACTGGAGGGGCTCCTAAGCGCATGCTTGGAGAGAGGCCAATTCCCGCTTCGTTGGAAGACGGGGAAGCTGGTCCTCATTCGGAAGCCGGGACGCCCTGCGGACTCTCCGTCCGCATACCGGCCCGTGGTGCTGCTCGACGAGGTGGGCAAGCTCTTTGAAAGAGTCATTGCAAACCGCCTCGCCGAGCACCTTGCGGGGACGGGGCCGGATCTTGCGGAACACCAGTTTGGTTTTCGCAAGAGGCGCTCTACGGTGGACGCCATCATGCGCGTGAGAGCCCTCACGACGGGGGATGCAGTGGCCAGGGGGGGGGGGTTGTTTGGCGGTGTCTCTCGACATCGCCAACGCCTTCAACTCCATGCCCTGGAGCTGCATTAGGGAGGCACTCCGGTATCACCGGGTGCCGACCTATCTCCGTCGTATAGTCGGGGACTATCTGACGGACAGGGCCGTTATCTACCCCGGTCGCAACGGTGAGTGGAACCGGCGAGAGATGTCGTGCGGTGTCCCACAGGGTTCGGTTCTGGGACCGCCCCTGTGGAACATCGGTTACGACTGGGTGCTGCGCGCCGACCTCCCTACCGGCGTCAGCGTAGTTTGCTACGCTGACGACACGCTGGTACTGGCACAGGGGGGGTCGTACGAGGCGGCGGCGGAAACTATGACACGCGGGGCTGCGATAGTCGTTGAGAGGATCCGGCAGCTGGGTCTTGAGGTGGCTCTGCACAAGTCCGAGGCCATGCACTTCCATGGTCCTCTGAACAGGCCACCACCGGGATCCTCAGTGATGGTAGGAGGGGTATCCGTCGGCGTCGAGTTGACGTTAGTACCTAGGACTCGTCCTCGACGGCCGATGGAACTTCGTTGAGCACTTCCAACGTTTGCCTCCCAAACTGGAACGAACCGGGGCTGCCTTCAGGCGGCTCCTGCCGAACCTGGGGGGGCCAAACGCCTCCTGCCGGAGGCTCTATGCGTGGATTGTGCGGTCCATGGCCCTTTACGGGGCCCCTGTGTAGGCGCGTGGTTTGTCGCGGCTTGCCGTCCACCACCTGAACGCGCCCCAAAGGTTGGTCGCCGTGAAAATGGTTCGCGGCTACCGCACGATCTCCCGCAAGGCGGCGTGCCTCCTTGCCGGATTGCCGCCATGGGATCTGGAGGCGATAGTCCTCGCGCGTCTACACGAATGGCGTGCGGAGGCAATATGCCGGGGGGAAACCCCGCTGCCGCGGCAAGTTGTCGTGCAGCGGACAGACTTCCGGCATTAACTCATGGCGACATGGAGAGAGCGACTGTCGCAACCCCGTGCTGGGCACGCCACTATAGCGGCGATAAGACCCCTCTTTGAGGAGTGGCTTGAGAGACGCCACGGCGTCCTCACCTTCCGCCTGACGCAGGTCCTCACCGGACACGGTGTGTTCGGGAGGTTCCTGCACCGAATCGGGCGGGAGGAAACGCCCGGGTGCTCTCACTGCGAGGATCGACCGGAGGACACGGTGGAGCACACCGTGGAGGTGTGCCCTGCTTGGGCGGAGCACCGCCGTGTCCTCGTAGCGGCGATAGGCGGCGGCGACCTCTTGCGTCCGGCCCTGGTCGAAGCCATGGTCCGGAGCGAGACGGAATGGGATGCCGTCACCACCTTCTGCGAAGCAGTGATGCTAGCGAAGGAGGTGGCGGAGCGGGAGAAGGAGAGAGCAGCAGCTTTCCTTCCCGGCCGCCGCGGGAGACGCCCCGGGCGTCGGGGGCTACGTCGTGGCCCCCGGCCACCATAGGCGCGGGCCTGTGGACGGCGAGCAATGGGTAGCTCGCCGTCCGTCCGTCTAACGACGACAAGCCGTGTCGACGGTGCGTTTTGTTCCACGCGCGCCTCAAAGAGCTGTCAGCAGCATGAAGGGGCCCGCAAGGGCCGATGCCTGCCGGGGCTGCGGGCTGTTCGAAAGAGATACCGCGGCTCCGGAACGTAAGGGCACTGAAGGAACACGGATGGTTTTTAGTCAGTAAAAGTCTGACACTCTCTTCCGCTCCACCCAGAGCGAAAGGCGTCATTTTATGATTTTCCATCCGCAAAAAAAAAGGGGGGGGGGGACTGAGATGTTTGACGTCCCGATGTCATAGTTAGCCCGGCTACCTTCAGTTTTTTAATATTAATTTTTGGTTCGATTTACGCAGAATGAACTTACAGTATCTTGAAGTCTAGCAGTGATATGCTTGGGTTTGGATTTAATTTTGTTAATTATAGGATTCCAAGCAGATGGCAGCACTCATTCATCTTCTCTATTGAAATTAGGATGTTCTTTAATTTCAATAGTCTCGCGTATCATCCTTGGTAGTAATCGGTGTTTTTTTGTGAGGATTTGTGGTCAATTAAATCTGGTGTAATGGCGGGGGCGATCTTAAACATGTTCACAGACTGCAGACTTCCCAGAGCGTCGGTGCTTCACGTCAGCTGTATGTTCTTTCACGCCGGTTTTAATGGATCTTTTTGTAACAATTCGGGTTTTAATGGATCTTTTTGTAACAATTCTTTAGCTTTCCTAGATGTTTTAGTCATCCGAAATCCTGATATTACCATTGATCACACTGTTTATAGGAAAAAGACCCAAACCAACCGATATTTAAATGGTGAATCGCACCATCATCCATCATAGTTAGCTACCGTGAGAAAGTTAATTTATTGGCTTCGGCCACTTAAAACGGTTTAATGAAGTAATTATGCTCAAAGTATCTTCAGTGAATGTCATCGTAGATATTATGAATTTACCCAGTGACGTAGCATGGGTTTAGTGCAAAAACTTCTGCCTCCTCTCTATTACCGCAAGTATATTCTTATAAAATATAAATAAAAATAAAATTCTTTCTACGAAGTAACATAATAAAATTTGGTTTGTTAAATGATATTATACTTTTCTTAAATTTCCGATTCCAACAGTTTCGAAACAGAGTTCTTGAACTGAATAACAAATGCCGCAAGAAACTCCGTGGAAGAGAGAATCGCTTCTTTAAGGCCCCCCTTCACATTTGTTTATGTTTGGCGAATAAAAGTTCGGCCAGCATACAATCATTGCGGCTTCACATGTTCGTGTGTTCAGTTGGCGATCGTTGTCTATCTATTTACCACAAGATGTAACGCCCTATTTCACCCCCTCAGTGGTTGAATTTCCCAAAATCCTTTCTTAGTGGGTGTTACCGTGAAGAAAATAGTATATAAGCCAAATTTAAATTTAATCGCGCGTATAGGTTTAGAGATCTCGTGATAAGCGTGAGTGAGTCAGTTGTATTTCACTTTTGTATTATATATTTATACTAGCTCGCCAAGCAGACGTTGTTCCGCCCTTTCCAACGACCCTACTTATAAAAATCCTTAAATTCGCATTAAAAAAATTTGAGGGTCATTTACCGGGATAAAAACTATCCTATCTCTCAAGTTGGACCAAACTGCACAGAGTGTACAAAATTTAATTGAAATCAGTTCAGTATTTTAGGAGTCCATCGCGGACAAACAACGTGACACGTAATTTTTATGTATAAAGATATAAAAATATTAAATGCGAAATACGATATATACAGTATATATGATATATGATCAGATACGCCAACTACAATGTTTGTGTTTAGTTTTTATTAACAATAACGTCATCAGTGATGTAAAATATCAAATGTCAATTTATTTTCTGATATTTGTATATTCGAAAATGTAGGAAAAGTTATGCTTAAAGGTGAAGCCTAATTTATGGTTTTTAAATTTGTCATTGCTATATACGCATGCAAAGTGTAGGGCTGCTCAACTAGATGACTTGGTAAGAAATGCAGGTGTGTCAGTACTGTGCTTTGTGGCAGTCCTTGAGGGTGGCCTATGTTCAACGGTGCTCTTGTGTGAATGGCTGTAATGATGATAATGATTTCATAACTTTAAAATTGTAGCATTTATATACAAAGTATATAATTGTAATTAAAAGACAATTCAACTTGAATATTTGGAGAATTGAAAATAATACCACAACTACACAAAAAACATAGAGTAGGTACAGAACATACGCTGTAAGAATAATCGCTTTTGTGAGTTCATCCAAAATTCATTCGTCCAAACTTTAAATCGACGATCGCTTTTGTACTCTTCGACCATAACAAAAACGGGCAGCATTCTGTTAAACAGGATTAATTAAGGGGATGAATTACTTGTTTATTTATTTATGGGCAGCCAGAGTTAATTACAATAATACACTTCTAACAAATATACATATATAAACTTACTATTAATTGTAAAACCTATTTAAGGTAGCCACAACGTAATTCATGAGTTTAGTAAAATTAAAAAAGTTTATTGAAAACATTTTATGGCGTGAAATGCTTACGATAAACTTTTTAATAAAATCTTTGAAAGTTCCTTTGGAAAGTTCAATATTCATTAGTGTAGTCATTTATATATTACTAGCGATCCGCCCCAGTTCTGCTCGGGTGATTTCTGGATCTCAACAACAGCGCCACCTACCGGGTCCATTTGTAAATCTGGACTATCCAGGGTCTCACTAAAATACACAGAAAAATTTCATTCAAATCGTTCTATCCATTTTGAAGGAGTTCAGTAACAAACACATGTACAGAATATACAGCAGGTGACAGCTAAAACATAAATCAGTTTAGATATAGGGAGCTGCGTCAAAGGTGTATGGCACATAGAGATAATATAGATAGAGTGGAGAAGCCATATGCTTTTCTGCAAGTGGAACTGACGCGCTGTTAGAAAGAGAAAGAAGATGAGAGTTGCTGTCTGTCCTTCTCTAACAACAACAGAGCGCATGCGCGGTATTATTTTGTCATGTTAGGTTAGCTTGACAACATGCGTCGTTAGAGAGAGACAGATAGCAATCTTGATCTTCTCTCTCTTTCTAACGAGAAGTCACATTTGCGGCTGGCTTCCCTACTCTATCTATATTATCTCTATGGTAAGGCATAAGAAGGCAGCATAAGAATGCTTCAATTTCAAATATTATATTTTCTAAACATTAAAAACTCAATGGTTTAAATTATTTTTGGCAGAAAGTCTCGTATCAATTGTTTTTTCTTATGTACTTATGTACAGGCTGTGAGTCATTTCATTTTAGTTCTTTGGGGTGACAATATCTTCTGATACCTATATTTGAGATTTGTAGTAGGTGTTAATAGCCACCAACATCAAATTGCCATCAGATGGTTGGTGATTTGTGACTTCAATATTCCAGATATAAAAAGTATTACTCTTTTTTGTTTAGCAAAACTTTCACATAGATTTTCTTCAAAAAAACTTATAATAGTGCGTTCAACTTTTTGCAAAAGTTCCAATGAACGGGAATGAGCGCCTTCGAGTTTGCTGTTTCAGCACAATTTTGGACTAAAAGTGACAAAAATCGCTTACAACAACTTGTCCATGCGAGAACATTATGAAATAAATTTGTGGACGTACGCACACAGCAGCAGCGTTCAGGGAAAGAGGACAGTTGCTTTGGTTAGATACTTTGTTCAAACATATCAATTGCTTGAATTTGTCTTGTCATATTGCGGGAAACGTATTGCATAAATTTATACGATTTATTTTTAAACCTTTACTTCATTCATTTATTCTTTCTGCTGCACAATATTCTTGCCCAGAGATCGCTCGATGTGGAAGATATTTGCCATATTTGTCTCTCTTGACAGGTGGATTTGCAACCGCAGTTCTTGTTATTATCTTGTTGTTAACAGAAAGAGGAGTAAACCGTGTAGGCGGTGTTAGAATATCTACTATCCCATATTCTGCCGTGGATGTCATAAGAGTCAACAGAGGGAAACTGCAACAGAATATGAGCAGTAGAATCTTCTCGATAACAATTCAAAATAATAAAGAACTGTGGTTGACAACCCGCATGCCAAGCATAGAATCTATAGAAAAATCCCCCCCATGAATCTCCTGTTTCTTGCTTGCTTTATCGTCTAATGTGGGATCTTCCCTGACGTATAACTGCCATCACCTTTTTTACCTAGAATAACATATGGGTATTTACCATCCTCTTTACTATTTCGGCCACCAAATAATGGTGCTTGCACAACTGTTTACCAGTCCGGCATTCCCTGGTCACCTACAGACAATTTTAAACAAACAAACAAATTGCAGTAGCTACTTACCATCAGGTAAACTGATAGTCCTTTAGTAAGTTCAAATTTATTAATAACTTATTGTGTACTGTTGAAGTCATCAGCCCGTGAAAGTCCACCGCTGGTATGACATCTCCCGTTTAGAAATGATTTTCCTTAATCGTCGCGTTTGGAAGGCAAATTGGCGATCGCAGTACCAGACGTTTCCCACCTTTTTCGTTGCTTCCCGTCGCTAGTCAGGGTATTTAAAACACGTAAACAAGATGATTATAGCGCCATCTATCGGAAGCCATAACAAATTTCTGTCATATCCTATAGTTGCCTTATGTGAAGACCATGAGAATAAATAGGTTGATGGATCACCGTCATTATACGGTAAATGAAGTAAATTAAATTTGTAGCACGCGTTGTTTGTGATTACCTTGCGTTGACCTTTCCATTATTACTCCCGGTTAGCAAGCCTCACCTTTTTTTTTTTACGGGGGGAAATCCTCATGGACTACCTCCACCTGGGGAAAGGCGGAGGGGCGTGCCGGACTCTTACCGGCTAAAACCACCCCGGTGTCTCCTCGCACGTGCGCGTGTGGCCGCGGGAATCCGAATTCTTCCGCAGCCCCACACTAGTGCTGGCCCGGTCTGTCCGGGCCTCGTCTCTTGCACGGGGTAGTGAGGTGTTTAACTACCCCGTGTATCGCCTCAGGGCGCGCGCCTACACCCACGCGCGCCTCCGCCTCGGGTCTATCGAATAGGGGTGGCGGGGTCTTCCCCAAGTCCCTCGCCCCTGGACCCATTTATGGGGGCCGGAAAAGGGCGTTGTCCGCCCTTCTCCTGCGCCCGGTGCGCCTTCTGTGGCCGGGGAAGGGAGTCGAGATCTCCCTTTCCCGTTCCGCAGATTCCTTTTGCGACATCACGTCCTCGCAGAAGGACACCACCGCGTCCCACGACTCTGCGCTACCGACCATCTTCCGCACTAAGGCCGGCAGCGACAGATCGCCTCCTACTTTATTTGTGAGGACACGGCGCTGCTCCTCCCAAGCTACGCACTCAGCGAGCGTGTGTTGCGCCGTGTCCTCCCCGCAATGGACGCAGTGGTGGCACCGAGCGTCCGGCTCCCTGTCTATGCGGCACAGGTACTTGCCGAAGCAGCCATGCCCCGACAGCACCTGCATCACCCTAAACGACAGGGAGCCGTGCCTTCTCCCGAGCCAGTCGTCGAGTACTGGCCGGATCGCCTCGACGGTAGCGAGGCCGGCGGTAGGGCGTAGAAGCCTTTGCCGCCATTCCGCCACCAAGACCTGACGGAGCTCCTCTCGGCGCAGCGCGATCTGCCGCTGCACCGGCCTCGAGCCCCGTGCCCGCTCTTCCTCGCGCCATCGATATAATGACGCGAGTACTTTCGCCTCTAGGTCCCAGGGCGGGGATCCGGCCAGGACGCAAGCCGCCTCGTAGCAAGCCTCACCTAGGGCAACTTCAACCAAACATGTTGTTGCTTGCGCCCTTTCTGCGCACGATGTAGGAACTAGTTTAACCATAGCTCTCGAGTAGCGATCACTGTACCGTTTATGTTTGTACTTTGCACTTTTTTAAAACGTAACGGGATTCGAACCCACAGCCTTTAGCCTTTAACTCATTGCTTCCAACTTCCAAATTTCCTAAACCTATTCGTGTTATTCAATAAACTGATCTCATTGGACTATGTTGAGCATAATTTAAAAGCCTGAAGTGGAATGCGATTCAAATAATAATTGAAACGTCAATGAATTCGAATGATCGCGATCTTTCAGCTGTTACTTGAAAAGTACGGCTTGCAAAGAAAATTAATTTGAGTGATAATAAGGTTTTTGATGTTGTTGTTGATGGACCGGCTCGAGCCGGCGTGGTACCACGACCTCCCTGAATACCAGCGTGAAGTAGAGGTTTAACTCTGCATTTCGCTTGGTGAGTACAGGTGGCCGGAGGCCCTTTTTACTTATGATAAACTCTTTCTTCCAGAAACGGCCCCACAGGAAGTGGACCTGGTCGAGCCCCGACGGTTCGACAAAAAATGAGATTGACTTGATTATGACGAACAGACGACAACTGTTCAGTGATGTCTCCGTGATCACGAGGGTGAAAACTGGTAGCGATCACCGAATGGTTAAAAGGCACACTGAACCTAAGCGTTAAGTTGGAGAGGTCTCGTCTAATGAAGTCAACGCTCCGTCCCCCTCGTGCTCTGTTCCAAAGTCCCGAAACCTTTCAGCTCGAGTTACAAAACCGTTTTCAGTGCCTACAAGACTGCAATGAAGTGGATGATATGAATGACGAGCTTGTGGAAACTGTCCATGCGGTCGGAGCTAAGTTCTGCAAGACCCGCCGCAGAAGAATAACACAAACACTCTCCGATCACACTCTTAATCTCATGGCTGTTAGACGGGAGATGAAGCTACATTCTTCAACAGACTTGACAGCATACAGGCATCTGAACAGACAGATCTCCAAATGCATGCGGCGGGACTTACGCAACTTCAATACAGCTCGTATTGAAGAAGCGATCGAGCGGAACCAAGCTCCAAAGTCTTTGCCAAGATTTGTCTGCCAGAAAGAGCCAACTGTCAAAGCTGAAGACAGAATGTGGTAGCATCGTTTCCGGGACACCTGAGATTTTGAGTGAGATTGAGAGGTTCTATGGGCAGCTGTACACGTCATCGTAGGAGCCACACGCAAGTGTGAGTAACTCGATCCAAGAGCGAGTCTTATCCGACACTATTCCGAAGATATCCCGGATGTCAGTCTGAGCGAGATTAGAATGGCTCTACAGCACCTTAAAAACAGTAAGGCCCCAGGCGAGGATGGAATAACAGCGGAGCTGGAGCTTCTGAAAGCAGGTTGAAGACCGGTACTTGAAGTCCTTCAGAAGCTCTTTAATTCCGTCCTCCTTGGTGGCATTACGACGGAGGCGTGGAGCAGAAGTGCGGTGGTCTTGTTCTTCAAGAAAGGTGACAACGCTCTCTTGAAGAACTACAGACCGATTTCACTTCTGACTCGCGTTTACGTGCTGTTTTCGAGAGTCATTACGAATCGTCTCGCGCGCAGACTTGACGACTTCCAGCCTCCCGAACAAGCCGGTTTCCGAAAGGGATTTAGCACCATATACCACATACATACCCTAAGGCAAATTGTACAGAAGTCCGAAGAGTACAGTTTGCCACTATATATGGCGTATGTGGACTATGAGAAAGCCTTTGATTCCGTCGAAATTTGGGCGGTGCTGCAGTCTCTTCAGCGGTGCCAAGTTGACTGTCGGTATATCGAAGTGCTGAAGTGTTTGTACAGTAGAGCTACGATGGCTATCCGAGTGCAGAACCAGAGTACGAAACCTATCCAATTACAGAGAGGTGTAAGACAGGGTGACGTCATATCCCTGAAACTCTTCACCGCTGCATTGGAAGACGTTTTCAAGCTTTTGGACTGGAATGGATACGATATCAACATCAATGGCGAGTACATCACTCACATTCGATTTGCCGACGATATAGTCCTTATGGCAGAATCGCTGGAGGACCTAAGCACTATGCTCAATGAACTCAATAGTGTCTCCCAACGGATAGGTCTTAAGATGAACAGGGACAAAACAAAGATTATGTTTAATGTCCATGTCACACCTATGCCGATAGTTGTTGGGAGCACTAAGCTCGAAGTTGTTGACCAGTATGTTTACCTGGGACAAATAGTCCGACTAGGTAAGTCCAACTTCGACCGAGAGGTCAAATGACGGATTCAACACGGCTGGGCAGCGTTCGGGAAGCAACGACACATCTTCTCGTCAGACATACCTCAAAACCTTAAAACGAAATTGTACAACCAGTGCGTGTTGCCAGTGATGACTTACGGAACTGAGACGTGGTCCTTCACAGCTGGGCGTTTGAGGAAGCTCAAGGTTGCTCAGCGAGTTATGGGCTATGCTCGGAGTTTTTCTGCGTGATAAACGTAGAAATGAGGATATCGGCAGTAGAATTAGAGTAACCGACATAGCCCAATGGATTAATAAGCTGAAGTGGCAATGGGCCGGCCATATAGCTCGAAGAACCGACAACCGATGGGGAAGAAGGGTTCTCGAGTGGCACCCTCGTACCGGTAGGCGAAGTGTAGGGCGACCCCCCACGAGATGGAGTGACGACCTGGTAAGGCATGCAGGAAGTCGATGGATGCAGGTGGCTCAGGACCGTGCTTTGTGGCATTCCTTGGGGGAGGCCTATGTTCAGCAGTGGACTTATGAAGGGCTGTAATGATGATGATGATGATCTTAGTCTTCACGGGTGACAACGCATCTACATTTTGATTAGTAATAGAGGATAGATGAAGATGTCTATGGGCCGCAGCAACCACTTACCATCAGGTGGACTGTGTGCTCGTTTGTCACCTTTATCCTATAAAAAAAATATTTAAATGATTCTTAGCATTACCAAAACTCTTGAATTCATAATTATTTTAATAAATCAATTTATTATTTTGACACTATATATTTTGAATACCTTCACAATTCCATGTTCTGTTTTTATAAGGGAAAGCAGTAGTTATGATAATGACGGCAACGATGACTACTCAGACAGTGATACAGACAGAGATGAGCGAAATTGAAATGTAAGATGCAGATTGATATTATTTCGTTTGTGGTACATTTGTATATAAATATTATTTCAAAAATATCTGTCTTGTTCGTTCTACCTAACTGATTTGAATTGACAGCCATGCCGTTACAATATGGCGTCAGATCAGTCCTATTCTTAATTAAATCGCATAGTACTACCTGCAAGTTTTAATTTGCCAAAATTTGCTTATATATATATATCCCGTATATAACCGATAATAACGATATATCCACTTTTGAAAGATTCAAACATTTTAAAGGGATTAAACGTGAAGGTATGTAATTAATGGTTCAAATCACGATTTGGTATGTTTATGAACACATTGAATAATATTTCTTGGCATTCATTAAGACAGATATAAGCAATTTTCAAACATTCAATCAATATTAAATTTACAAACCTAGTAAATGTCCACTTGATAGTAAGTCGGTAAGATAGTTTTTTTTTATAGTATAGGGTGACAAACGAGCACACAGTCCACCTGATGGTAAGTGGTTGCTGTGGCCCATAGACATCTATCCTCAATAAAGAATCAAAATGCAGATGCGTTGTCACCCATGAGGACTAAGATGGAATGTTTCTTTTTCAGTAAAAAGGTCTCAGGTTCTCTACAGTCACCATACGAAACATAGCAGCGTTAAGCTGCTATTTTACGCTGGTATTCTGTGAGAGCGTGGTCCTTCCCCGGTCGAACCAACCCATTCGTGCTACAACTATACTACTAATATAGCTGCACCATGGCTCTATCACGTAAAAAAAAGAAAGTGAGCATTTTCATAAATGTCATAGGCGTTAGAATCTCAGTATTACCTACAGTGTCCACATACAAAAAAGATTTAAAAAAAACAATAATTTTTTTTCGTTTGTTTTTCGGACTTTGATGATTCCTTTTTTATTTAAATGCTGGTGCTTCTCATATGATCAAAAGTACAAAGTACAATCACAAACGGTATAGTGAGCTACTAGAGAGCTATGGTCAAATTTGATCATGATCTGACCAGTAGTTTTTGAGTTATCCCTATTAATGCCTATTTAATGGACTTAGACTACATTGATGATGTTTTCGTTTTATTGATTATTGAAGTAGGTTGTACATTTTTTTTATTTTACTACTTGTTTTTTAATAAATTAGTTATAGAATACGACTTTGTGTTTTTGTATCTTTCCTCCGCCAAGTTTTCGTTGTTAAGCACGACAAAGCTTAAGATGACCATATTACCCTCAAGTAACTTAGATTATAAGTCAGTCATATTTCCTCATAGCAAATGTTAATAACTGAAATAAAATAATTTAGCTGTCTCAACACTAGTTAGACATTTAATCATTAAGCTGCAGAACTTAGTCTACTTGCTAGTTTAGACATATGGGAAGTCCACTGAAGCCTTGCGTCCAGAGTTATGCCAAGAAAAGCAGTGCAAATAGATCATTACAATCGCGTGACCTAGTGGATTATACTACGAGGGTACAACGACGTTAGTTTTAGAAATCTTTTGGCTTGGATTTTCGGGTCTGATTGTATTATGATCATTTTTATTCGATATAGATTACAAGGATATTTTATACTTAGTGAACGTCATTTGAGTTTTATGTATGGTATGGAAAAATCCTCTGTCCTAGAAAGAACCAACTTAAAATATAATATTTTTTACAATTAGTATGAAAACGTTTAGAAACAGCAAGGTAACAATCACCTCCTTCGCGTTATTATCAATCATGTACTCTAAAGTAGTATAATAACCCTTACTAAACTTTTTAAACCTTTTGATAGATAAAGCCTGCATATTTTCTGGGACTTTGTTGTAAAAGCGTATACATTGATCGATTGTGACGGCACCCCCAGTTTTCTTTCTTTTTTTTAAAGTTATTTACATCTATTGATTACAAAAGAACAAGTGAAATTCGCTTAATAGTGATAAATAGTAAATAGTTAAAAATTGTCTCCCTTGTGGCAAGTACTACAATTTCATCTGTGTACCTGATATAATTTCAGACTGTATTCAAAACGAAAAAATATTCTTATTTTATATATACGACTTACCGCAGTGTTTTAAAATAATATGTGTAATTCCTAATGGCGCTTAGAGCGGGCAGCAGTTTGCGGTAGAAACTTCTGCCAGCGAGTTTTGGAAATTAAATGAGGCAAAAACTGATGTAAAACTATGACTTAAAAAATAAATAAATAAAATCAGTTTGAAGTGAATAAATAACACTTAGCAAAACATTAAAGGTGAATTGAAATTGATTTGAAATTATTTTTTTTAATATCATTCAATTTATTATTTATTACCATAATAAAAAAATAAACTAAAATGTGTTATATTAACGTGCTTTTTTACACATAACAAGCCTTTTTGGTAGAGCCATGTTGTAGTTATATTACGGTTGTAGCACGAATGGGTCGGCTACACCCGGGAAGGAACAAGGAGGAAGCCTTATTCTATAAAAAAGCCAGTGCTTGACTACAATCTCATCGTAATAAGTAATAATAAGTAGAAGGTAAATCGCAATAATCGAAACAAAAGCCTGTTATCTATCTAAACTAGCGACTCGCCCCAGTTTCGCCCAGATGGGATCCATCAATGTGACGTCATTTACATTTCTTAAAATAGTCATCAAGGAACATTTATTTTATAACCTAGATACTCCTGACGTTGCTCCATATCTGTTCGTGAAGTCTCTTCACAATCGGTGCAGTCATTACGAAGATAAGGCACAGACAGACAGACAGACAAAACATTTCAAATGGTTATTAATATTTTAATGACATGCAATAATCTTCTGAGCTCGATGATAGGCTTTCGATACATAGCATAGATTTCTACATAGAATAAAATAAAGTCGCTTCACGCCCTCTGTACGCTTAGATCTTTTAAATTACGATAACTCGTGTAGTTATTTAAAAATAATAAATGCGTACATTCAAACAAACAAATATTCGGAGAATACAGAGAATGTTTCTCTTACAAGAATCATTTAAACGCAGTCATCATCATCATCATCATCACAGCCCATCATAAGCCCACTACGTAGAATATAGACCTGCCCCAAAGAATACCACGAAGCACAGACCTCACCTGCATTAATTGAACCTGCTACTCTCGCCAGTTTTTAAACGCAGTATTCAAAAATAATTAATCTCTTTTTGCTTAAATCAGTATGTTACAGTTAAAATTTGTGCGAAATTTATCATGAAAATCTCTTGTAAAATTTAAAAAACTTGTTATTAGTTTCTTTTATGATAAAATTTCGCGAAATCCTCATTACACTGTTATAAGATAACAATGACCCAGTCCTGTGGTGAGAGTCAGACGGGACCAAACTTGTTACAAAGGTGCTCGTTAGGAAGACAAATTTGACTTGACTCTGAAAAAAGGCTGTTAAACATAAATTTACAAATGCAACTGTGTTTTGTTCTTCCAATTAGTGCCTTTTCATTCATTTCTAGCGTCTGTTTGCGGTTCGCTGGGAAACAAAAACGGTCTATATACACTACCTTTACCCTTTTTTTTACCCTTCGGCAAATTGTACAGAAGTCCGAAGAGTACAATTTGCCACTATGTCTGGCGTATGTGGACTATGAGAAAGCCTTTGATTCCGTCGAAATTTGGGCGGTGCTGCAGTCCCTTCAGCGGTGCCAAGTTGACTGTCGGTATATCGAAGTGCTGAAGTGTTTGTACAGTAGAGCTACGATGGCTATCCGAGTACAGAACCAGAGTACGAAACCTATCCAACTGCAGAGAGGTGTAAGACAGGGTGACGTCATATCCCCGAAACTCTTTACCGCTGCATTGGAAGACGTTTTCAAGCTTCTGGACTGGAAAGGATACGGTATCAACATCAATGGCGAGTACATCACTCACCTTCGATTTGCCGACGATATAGTCCTTATGGCAGAATCGCTGGAGGAACTAAGCACTATGCTCAATGACCTCAATAGTGTTTCCCAACGGATAGGTCTTAAGATGAACATGGACAAAACAAAGATCATGTTTAATGTCCATGTCACACCTATGCCGGTAGTTGTTGGAAACACTAAGCTCGAAGTTGTTGACGAGTATGTTTACCTGGGACAAATAGTCCGACTAGGTAAGTCCAACTTCGACCGAGAGGTCAATCGACGGATTCAACTCGGTTGGGCAGCGTTCGGGAAATTACGGCACATCTTCTCGTCAGGTATACCTCAAAAGTTGAAAACGAGACTGTACACCCAGTGCGTGTTGCCAGTGATGACATACGGAACTGAGACGTGGTCCTTCACTGCTGGCCGGATGAGGAAGCTCAAGGTCACTCAGCGAGCTATGGAGAGGGCTATGCTCGGAGTTTCTCTGCGTGATAAACTCAGAAATGAGGATATCCGCAGTAGAACCAGAGTGACCGACATAGCCCAACGGATTAGTAAGCTGAAGTGGCAATGGGCCGGCCATATAGCTCGAAGAACCGACAACCGTTGGGGAAGAAAGGTTCTCGAGTGGCAGCCTCGTACCGGCAGGCGAAGTGTAGGGCGTCCCCCACTAGATGGAGTGATGACCTGGTAAGATATGCAGGAAGTCGATGGATGCAGGTGGCTCAGGACCGTGCTTTGTGGCATTCTTTGATGGAGGCCTATGTTCAGCAGTGGACTTGTGAAAGGCTGTAATGATGATGATACACTACCTTAAATAGGCATATAAATTAAATAATAGAATCAGGAAAACATATTTTATTTGCGGAAATCCATTATATTAAAGATGTCAATAATCACCTCTGGATGCTCAGTGTTGAATAAAGACACGCGAATTATTATCGACGGTGGTGTGTCTTTCCTAGTGTAGTGGTTTTGGTAGCAGTGATGCTGGAATTAGTGGTGACGGTGATTGTGCACGCGACTGAGAGAGGGCGGGAGGTGCTCTTCAAACTAAGTAAAACACAACATCATGTTTTATTAAGCGGATCTTAGTTAATTGATTTGAAACATATTTAATTTTGTATACAAATTGTATAAATATTTACTTTAGTGGTTCAAAATCATTTCTTAATTAACTAGCAACCCGTCCAGGCTTCGCCTTATAAGGTATATTTGTGGCATTATTTAGATTTAAGATAATCAGTGACTATTAATTTAAAAAAAGTCGGATATAATAGAGCTTAAATCGCTCCTGGTGTTGCTATTGTTCGTAAAGTTTTATAACAATCGGTTCAGCCGTTCCGAAGATTACCCCGGACAGACAGGCAGACACAGAGACAAAAGATGTTTTGTTTTATTAGCATTTAAATAACTCCTTGAGCTTAAAAAAGCGAGTTATTTCAATATTACAGAAAGACACTTCAATTTCATTCATATGTATATTAATTATAATTATAGTTAACTTTAAATTAGCGTCTCACGGATTCCGTTAAGAAAAAACTTGTTGAGCTATAACTTGTAGTTAACTATCAGCTTGTCCCATCCATCGTCCATGTCGTATATTACTATATCTATTATCATTATATTTTTTTTTTGCTGTGGCAACCCCGGTGACAAATACTTAAATAATTTGCTCCCAAATAATTTCGTAAAAATAAATATTGTAATTGATAATTTCCACCTCAAATTTAAGTTATAGTAGTTAATTAGGAACAAATTGTATTGTGTAATAAATAAAAGTGGTAAATATCTAAATAAATAAATTTTTATTGCCTCTCAATTTAAAGTGACAGCAGGTAACGAACATCGTCTAAAACTTAGGTTTAAAAGTTACTGTATTTCTTGTTATCCCTTTTAATATTTACGATATATCTTAAGTTTTGTTGTTTTCGGATTTCATTTTGAATTGTTTTCTCTTGATAATTTAATTTGAGATCTGTTATTAGAGTCCTACAATTGGATATTTGCTTACTCTGTTCCCTTGATTTTCCATCTTTGTTTTCTTTTACTATTTAAAATATATAGTAAAATGAATACTCGCAACGCCAAAACGCGCCAGATGGAGAACCAACTTCATCTTCAAATGTTTCATGATTCATTTGTCATTCAGATTCGGTCTTGCAACGTGCCGTTGAGACCCTGTCCCGTTTGCCAATCTACTCGCGGACATTAGTCCTTATGTCAGGGGCGGGGGTTTATTTAGGCCAAATATTAACCTTTTGAAAATTGAATTCATAACTCGCGTCTCGGCGCGTGCATAGCACGGTACGAGGGTCACCGCCGGCCCCTCTCCGGCGGCATTCCAATCGTAGGCACGTCGATCGAGACGCATCGAGAACTTATGAATTGTTAACAACAGCCGGTCCTAAAGACGCGTAGAATTTACGATTGGAGTTTTTCGCTTCTAATGTTTGGTTATCTATTAGTGCGTTCACGCGATAACGAGGCCGTAATATTTTGATTGATTAACTTAAATTCGTTGGCAAGTAATTCACGTAAATTAAATAGTGATTGCCGGTTGAAGTGCTTTGACAATATTAATTTGCGTCGACGAGTTGCTTTGTGGCATTTGATGTAACTCGGAGATATTTTCCTGTGTCGATTAAAAACGCTAAACTTTGTGACCCGCGAGAAACAGCATTCGTATTAGATTATAGATTTGTGCTAAGGGACGCTAGACTTTGAGTGACTTCGAGGTGATGCCGCCGGAGGATACCACACCGTGGGACGGTGCCGGAGTCAGGGTTGCTGCCGATTAAAAGGGTTAAGTCAGGTTACACATACACACCTTTTCGCACACTACTTACATATACTACACTTACCGCTTGACCGAACCTTGTGGCCAGTCTTCGCTTCTGAACCAGGTAAGTCGAATTAATTACCTTTCTTTTTATCGTGGGGAAATCCTCATGGATACCTTCTGTTGCGAGGGCAACGGAAAGGTTATGCCGGACTCCTACCGGCTAAAACCCCACGGTGGTCTCCATCAGCGTATATGAGGGGTCCCGGGATCTCCGTTCGGAACGCAACCGGGGCCCCTCTCACGCTTTGCTCTATTAAAGCACGTCCCGGGGGCAGTCCTTACTACCCCCAGCACCCTCGCAATGCTATCACGGTGCTCGAGACCACTTTCGAGTCACTGACCTCCACAGGTGTTACATCACTAGACGCTCGGGGCACCCGCCCCGAGCGCCCGTGACCCCCGAGACCCCGTTTCTGGTAGGGGAATACCATCATCAAGGGGAGGGTCCTGACGAACGCCTTGGCGGCGTCGTCTTCGAGCGGGATCTGTCCTCTCCTGACACCGCTCAGAAGCCTCCTTCTGGATCATAACGGATTCACAGAAGGTGGCTACGGCCCTCCACGCAGAGTCCCTGCTCAGCATCCCCGACACGACCGCCGGCAGGGAGAGGTTCTAACCGATCCGGCTTACCAGGACCGTCCGCTCCCGTTCCCACGCTGGGCATGTTGCCAACGTATGGGATGCGGAGTCCTGTTCCTGCCCACCGCAGTGGAAACAGTTCGCCGTCGCTTCCCGTCCAATCTTACACAGATAATCACCGAAGCACCCGTGCCCGGTCATTATCTGTGTGAGCCTGTAGGTGAGTCGTCCTATTCTTCGATTCATCCAGGCTTCAAAGTGCGGCAGGATTGCTCCAACAACGCGTTTGCACACATAACGCTCTTCAGAGAGGCGAGCGCGCCACGTTACGAATGCGTTTATTCGTTCCTGCCGCTTGACCCCTTCGAACACCTCATCTGGCTCACTCCCGACGCTCTGGCGGACGACACGCGTCCGGTCGTATACCCTCGCATCCAAGTCCGCCAATATGTCCAGAGGTGGGAAGCGAGCCAGGAGTGTCGCCGCCTCAACGAATTAATTACCTAGTCCTTATATATTGATTATCCATAGGCATTACGAGCCCCACCCTTAGTCTAATCTACCGCTGATGGGCCCCGGGATATTTGATCTTTGTCGGGACAACTAGGGACGTTTTCAGTAAGTTTAACTTTAACCGAGAGGTCAATCGACGGATTCAACACGACTCGGCAGCGTTCGGAAAATTACGGCACATCTTCTCGTCGGGTATACCTCAAAACTTGTAAACGAGACAGTACTAACAGTGCGTATTGCCGGTGATGACGTATGGAAATGAGACGTGGTCCGTCACTGTTGGCCATATGAGGAAGCTCAAAGTCATTCAGCGAGCTATGGGGAGGGCTATGCTCCGGGTTTCTCTGCGTGATAAAATAAAAAAATGAGAATATCCGCAATAGAACCAGAGTGACCGACATAGTCCAACGGATTAGTAAGCAGATGTGGAAATAGTTAAGCCATATAGTTGTTCTAATGTGGTCCCATATAAATTTGATCAAGATCTGACAGCAGTTTTTGAGTTATCCTTAATAATGCGTATTTAATTGACTGCGACTATTTAGATGATGTTCTCATTTTATTTATATTGAATTCGGTTGTACAAATTTTTTATTTTTACATCTTGTTTGTAGGTTACGCTAAAACTTCGTCAATTGTAAATATGGTAATCCTGATGATACTTTTTTATTTAGTAAGTTATAACTTTAAGGGTGCTCCCATAAAAATTGAAGAAAAAATTCCAGGCCTAAATGTGTTAAAATGAGGAAAAAAATAATTTAATGTTTAAACAATATTGAGACAGAATATTCTTTAGTCCACTTAAAAGGTTAAATGCCACATTTAAAGATTATAATACTTTTTATTACCTTATTTTGAAACCAATATAATAATTTTATATTCTGAAGTAAAGACTTTAATTCCTGTATAAGTTATGTGTTAGCACCGTTTGCAGAATGTAAAAAGGTTATATTATTTTTCTTTTTAGTTCTTTGAAGACGGCATTTACTTTTCATTAAAAAAAAATTAAGTCTAATTGAGTACGCAGAAGGCACAGGACCCTCATATAGCCTGAAGAAGCGAAATCCAATGGAGAGAGGCTATTGTCGGATGGCAGCCTCGTACCGGTAAGCAAAGGGTGAAGCCCAATGATGTAGGTGGCTCAGTGCCGTGGTTTGTAGCATACCTTGGGCCTATGTTCAGCAGTGGATATATGAAGGGATCTAATGATGATGATAATGCATACGTATTTATGGATCACTCTCGATGGTAGTCCATTGAGTAAGACGGGTTCGTGGCGCAGTGCTTAGCAACGCGTTTCAGTGCTGAAAACCGCGGGTTCGAATTCTGCACGGAACAAGTATTTGTATGGACCACAAGTAATTGCCCCGGGTTTGCCTTTGCCTTCACGATACAGGAAAAAATCCTAGTGTGGCAGTAACGTTTTATAAAAAGAATACTGTGAGCTTATTTCTCACAATTATTTTATAAAAAGTACAATTAATTTAATCATATGTCCGCTATGCGCAGCCGAGATAGTGGGAAATAAAATAGAGCTTACTCGAATATGGACAAGCACGTTCAAACATTGTACTACAACTACAAAGAGTATTAATACAATCTAGTATTGGGTCTGTCCGTCATTAAGCAGACGCTGCTGCCCATTTCCTGATTTCTTTATCTTTGCTGCCTCTTTCGACACCCACGGGAAGATATAAGGTAATGGATGTTCTTACATCACCACTACACGGTAGTAAAGGTAGGTAAGTTTTATTTCCCTCCTTTCATAATAAATACAAAAAACGTATAACTATCTTAGATACATGTGTCATCACAGTTCATTGTCACTAAGACATGGTTTTCACCACAGGTCGTGTGAGAGAGATTCTTTTCATGATGGAATTTGAAATGAGAATATCCGCAGTACAACCAGAGTAGTCGACACAAGTCATCGAATCAATAAGCTGAAGTAGGCCGGCCGATAGCTCGAAAAATCGACAACCAGGGGGGTTAGAAATATATTATACAACAAAAACATTACAAACAAGTTATTCATAAAAGTCCGAAAATTAAAATTATAATGTTTCTACACTAGGCAATAGCATGCGCAAACAGGCGCATTTCATTGACAATACGTGGAATGCTTTAAATACTCTAGTGCAATGAGAATCTTCTAAAATTATTAAATTTCTTTTGTACAGTGGGCATTTCAGTTATATTTCTAAAATACAAAGTGATTTAATATATTTAAATGTCTGTCAATTAACAAAAGCGAAAAACTTCGTCAAATGAACTTAAAATAAAATTTTTGATATTTCACATATTATTATGATAACGGTACTATTTGTTTTTTTTTTGGTAATTTATATTGAGTAATATATAACAAATACCAAAATATAAAATGAAATACGAAAAATCCTCAACGTTTCCCTCAGAGCACGTCTGGAATCTTATCCTGTGGGATTGTTTCCGATTTTGCGAAGGATTACAAATAACCCTTGCTAGTCGAAGCTTAGAAACTCTATCTGTTAAAAGAATAAAGGATAAATGATAAGTTCTATTATTCAAACTGAAACTGCGATAGGTTTTTTCAATATTCAAATATTTTGCAGCAAATATCTTTTGCCTCTGACCGCAAATTATACTAAATACATTAAGGACTTGCGTATAGTTCCACAAGTTTCTGAAAACGAGTCATTTCATGTTAGTTCTCGGGGGAGACAATGCATTTCGATTATTAACTGAGGATAGATGTAGATGTCTATGGTCTACAGAATCCACATACCATCAGGTGGACTGTGTGCTCGTATGTCACCTTTATTTTATAAAAATGATTTGATCGTTAATCAAATATAACAGAATAGGCTCAGAGGCACTCTAGAGACACCTCATTTGTTACAAATACTCTAAATGAAAAAGTAAATTAAAAGCCTACATAGTATATCCTATAGGTGAGCACATAATATCTTCCTATATTTATGAGCGTTTTGACTGTAAGAAAGAATCCGCCTCAATATCATTGAAATTGAGATTCACATGTCCTAGAAAATTAATTAATTCTGATAAAAGACACAATTTTTTTCTTCGCCGCTGAGAATGTGATAAATCAGCACTTAAAACTGCAGTAACCTTTTTTACGTGACAATGCTTCGGCATTTTGTTTTTTAATCACGGTCGAATTGAGGACTTCCTCCTTCTTATAAATTGGCTAAAAAAGTTATCAAATACTTGTACTGTACGATATTCAAACGCCCTGCCCATAGAGATAGAACTAGATTATAGCTAAAATAATATAGTCTTTAGTCTTTTTTTCTTAGTAAACAATTCTTTGAAGTGATTCGTTATTTTTCCTTTGAAGCGCTTCAAGACAGCGAGAAATGCTGGTGTGCATAGAACTAGAACAAATCTAGAGTTGTACCTGAGATATGGAGACTAATGCTTCTACATCAATCACGGCTGCTTTACTTCTAAGTTTACTGGAACTTGTTGGCCCGTTTACTTGTACCTGTTTCGAGTAACTTTTAGCGATTAAAAGTTTTTTTTATTAATTATGACCGAAAATAATTATTTGAAATGTTTTTATATATTATAAAATTTAATTAAATAAAAAATGTTTAGTTATCAAATTAAGAACATATTATAGTTACGTTTGTCAAGCGTGAAATCTACTAAGGTTTCAAATTGAGGTTCCACTGATCGGTAAAGAGACAGCGAAGGAAACTGCGCAGTAAAACGAATTGATCATTATACTCTTTGAATATTCTCATTTTCATTATATTTGAGTGAATTCAAATAATCTAATATCCGGGAAAAATGTTCCGGTCTGATAGGTCCCTTAAGAGAGCATAGCACTGCAGGAAAAGCTACTTGGCAGCTGATAGGTAAGAGTGTTAAGTGGGTAATACCCACCTAGACGGACTGCTAGGTAGAAAAGGAGTCCTACCCTAAAATTTATCATCCCACCGTAGAAGTCGTAAGAGGTGACAAAAGGAAACTAAAACGGCAGCAACCCGTTAGTTTCAAAATAGCAAAAATGTCGCCAACCTGTCTGCTAAGCGTAGCAACCTATTTAATTGACTAAGACTACATTGATGATGTTTTCGTTTTATTGATTATTGAAGTCGGTTGTACAATTTTTTTTTTATTTTACTACTTGTTTTTTAATATATTAGTTATAGAGTACGACTTTGTGTTTTTGTATCTTACCTTCGCCTAGTTTTCGTTGTTAAGCACCATAAAGCTTAAGATGACCATAGTACCTTCAAGTAACTTAGATTATAAGTCAGTCATATTTCCTCATAGCAAATGTAAATAACTGATATAAAATAATTCAGCTGTCTCAACACTCGTTAGACATTTAATCATTAAGCTGCAGAACTTAGTCTACTTGCTAGTTTAGACATATGGAAGTCCACTGAAGCCTTGCGTCCAGAGTTATGCCAAGAAAAGCAGTGCAAATAGATCATTACAGTCGCGTGGCCTAGTGGATTATAATACTAGGGTACAACGACGTTAGTTTTAGAAATCTTTTTGCTTGGATTTTCGGGTCTGATTGTATTATGATCACTTTTATTCAATATAGATTACAAGGATATTTTATACTTAGTGAACGTCATTTGAGTTTTATGCATGGTATGGAAAAATCCTCTGTCCTAGAAAGAACCAACTTACAATATAATATTTTTTACAATTAGTACGAAAACGTTTAGAAACAGCAAGGTAACGATCACCTCCTTCGCGTTATTATCAATCATGTACTCTAAAGTAGTATAATAACCCTTACTTAACTTTTTAAACCTTTTCATAGATGAAGCCTGCATATTTTCTGGGACTTTGTTGTAAAAGCGCATACATTGATAGATTGTGACGGCATTCCCAGTTTTTTTTTCTTTTTTTTAAAGTTATATACATTTATTGATTACAAAGAACAAGTGAAATTCGCTTAATAGTGATAAATAGTAAATAGTTAAAAATTGTCTCCCTTGTGGCAAGTACTACAATTTCATCTGTGTAACTGATATAGTTTCAGACTGTATTCAAAACGAAAAAATATTCTTAATTTATATTACTATTACCGCAGTGTTTTCAAATAATATATGTAATTCCTAATGGCGCTTAGAGCGGGCAGCAGTTTGCGGTAGAAACTTCTGCCAGCGAGTTTTGGAAATTAAATGAGGCAAAAACTGATGTAAAACTATGACTTAAACTTTAAATCAGTTTGAAGTGAATAAATAACACTTAGCAAAACATTAAAGGTGAATTGAAATTGATTTGAAATTATTTTTTTTAATATCATTCAATTTATTATTTATTACCATAATAAAAAAATAAACTAAAATGTGTTATATTAACGTGCTTTTTTACACATAACAAGCCTTTTTGGTAGAGCCATGTTGTAGTTATATTACGGTTGTAGCACGAATGGGTCGGCTACATCCGGGAAGGAACAAGGAGGAAGCCTTATTCTATAAAAAAGCCAGTGCTTGACTACAATCCCATATTAATAAGTAATAATAAGTAGAAGGTAAATCACAATAATCGAAACAAAAGCCTGTCATCTATCTAAACTAGCGACTCGCCCCAGTTTCGCCCAGATGGGATCCATCAATGTGACGTCATTTACATTTCTTAAAATAGTCATCAAGGAACATTTATTTTATAACCTAGATACTCCTGACGTTGCTCCATATATAATCGTGAAGTCTCTTCACAATCAAGTCATTACAAAGATAAGGCACAGACAGAGAGACAGACAAAACATTTCAAATGGTTTTTTTTTTTTTTTTATAGGATAAGGGTGACAAACGAGCACACAGTCCACCTGATGGTAAGTGGTTGGTGCGGCCCATAGACATCTACATCTATCCTCGTTTGCGAATCAAAATGCAGATGCGTTGTCACCCGTGAGGACTAAGATGGAATGCCTCATTTCCAGTAAAAAAGGCCTCCGGCCACCTGCACTCACCAAGCGAAACGCAGAGGTAAATCTCTACTTCACGCTGGTATTCTGTGAGGTCGTGGTACCACCCCGGTTCGAGCCGGCCCATCCGTGCGACAGCAAAAGCTGCCGCCTGGCTCTACCACTGTTATTAATATCTTAATAACATGCAATAATCTTCTGAGCTTGATGATAGGCTTTCGATACATAGCATATATTTCTACATAGCATAAAATAAAGTCGCTTCACGCCCTCTGTACGCTTAGATCTTTTTAAATACGCAACAAATTTTCATGTGATTTTCATCAGTAGACAAAAGAATTCAACAGAATGGTTTGTATGTACATATAATATGTACGTATTATATATTATACAATTCTTCTGTCCGTGTGTAAGTGAATGAACTTGACCTAAACGGCTGAAATGATTTTGATAAAATTTTGTGAGTGTAAGATAAGTTGATTAGAGAATGGTTTAGAATAACAATTGGACCAGGTAGATGGCGTTGTTGTCGAGAGAAATCAACTGTGCGAGTCTCGGCTGATCGCTAGTAATTAATAATTGTGTTATAGAATGAAACCTCATAATAACTCGCCGATATTTATTTGCAGAACACAAGAACTTATCACCGAACGAAAAATGCCAGGAATGGAATGGCTTAAAAGATTATATCACTACTTTAAATCGTGCTTCTTGAGTGTCGTAAAAAGCGACTATGGAAAATGTTAAAAATACATGCCTTGCGATAAATGTGAAACGTGAACCTATGATGTTTTGTAGTAACAAATAAATCAATGCACTCACTGAAGATGTTAAAAATTAACTAGTTAAGATCCGGGAAAAAAGAAATAAAAATGATGTGTCTTACCTAGTTTTAACAGAACTTCCCGAACTCCCTCAATTGCGTGCTCTGTCCTCATCACTACTTAAACAATTGCAGCTAAGTAAGACAAATCCTTTTTTTACATCTATAATATAATAGATTTCAGCAAAGTAACGCCTGATTATTTTAAAAATGTATCCATTTATTTATTCATATACTCATTACTGGATTTATCTGTAAATGTCAACAGTTTATTAATTTAAAAAATCCGGTAGTATTTAAAAGAAATTTGATTGCTTCGCGAAATATAGGAAGCAAAATTTTCTGAACTTTTATCGAAGCGTGCACGCTTGTGGTAATTGCACTCCGTTTAAATGAATTTACGTATCTTAAGTGTGTGCTTTTAGTTGTACATTAATTTTAATGATGTAAAGGAGCTTTATAAGAAAAATGACGTAACAACCGTTCATCTCATTATCTATACAAATAAATAAAATTGAAGTGTCTGTTTGTAATAAGAAAATAACAGTTTCTTACAAAATGCATATGAAAGTATATACGGTACTTATAACCAAAACACAGTTTTTAAAATTTTTGTCTATCCGTCTGTCCGACTGTTTGTTCCGGCTAATCTCCGAAACAGCTGGACCGATTTCGACGGAACTTTCACTGGCAGATAGCTGAAGTTATAAGAAATAACTTAGGCTACTTATAGTTTAAAAAATAATTAGGGTTCCGCACAACATAATTAAAACCCTAAATCACACGCAAGCGATGTCGCGGGAACAGCTAGTGTAAAATAAAATAATAAAACTTCACTGCTGGGTAATATACTGTTACGACGTATAATATTATTGAGGTGATAACGTTAATTTACCGTGTGGTGGCGGTGTGAGAATATCCACCACCCATATATATTAACTCGTGGGGGTCATAAGAGGCGACAGGAGGAAACAAATCAGGAGATGGGCAACTGCGTATTTCTAATATACAATTAAAAATAAAAATAAATTTCGGTTGCCAATCCATTTGCTAAGCGTGGCAACTATGGCAAATATCCCCTTCACGAGACTGAAGACCCTTTTTACTGGAAAAGAGGCATTTATCTTAGTCCTCACGGTTGACAACGCATCTGCATTTCAAAGATGTAGATGTCTGTGGGCCACAGCAACCACTTACCATCAGGTAGACCGTGTGCTCGATTTTCACCCTTATTCTAATAAAAAAAAGAAAAAAACCAGACTACTCGTAAAATGGATTTTTTTAACCAACTAATATAAAAATAATTGAAAACACACAGAATATCAAGGTTTTTAACTACATATTTTTTATTCTGTAGAACATTCACTTCCATGTTATATTAATTACTTTAGTAAAATAATCATAAATATAGCTCGTGTAGTTATTTAAAAATAATAAATGCGTAAATTAAAACATACAAACATACGGGGAATACAGAGAATGCATATATACCATTTCTATTTCCACGCGAACCGCAAACAGACGCTAGTAATGAATGAGAAGGTACTAATTGGAAGAACAAAACACAGTTGCATTATTTTGTAAATTTATGTTTAACAGCCATTTTTTAGAACACAAGTTAGTCTTCCTAATGAGCACCTATGTAACAAGTCTGCTCCCGTCTGACTCTCACCACAGGACTGGGCCATTGTTATCTTATAACAGTGTAATGACGCCTTCGCCAAATTTTTTAAAAGAACAAGTTTTTTTAAATTTTAAAAGGGATTTTTGCGATAAATTTCGCAAAACTTTTAACTGTAAAAGACTGATTAAAGCAAAAAGAGAATATTTATTTTGGAATACTCCGTTTAAAAACTGGTGAGGGTAGCAGGTTCGATGAATGCAGGTCAGGCCTGTGCTTTGTGTCATTCTTTGGGGCAGGCCTAGATTCTACGTAGTGGGCTTATGATGGGCTGTGATGATGATGATGATGATGGTGACTGCGTTTAAATGATTCTTGTAAGAGTAACATTTTCTGTATTCCCCGTATGTTTGTATGTTTTAATTTAACTGTTGTTGGGAGCAGTGGTACTGGAATTATTGGTGACAGGGATAGTGCACGCGACTTAGAGAGGACGGGAGGTGCTCTTCAAACCAGGTAAGACACAACATCATGTTTTTATTACGCGGATCTTAGCTAATTGATTTTTAACATATTTAATTTGGCATATAAATTGTAGCAATATTCACCTTAGTGGTTCAAAATGATTTCTTAAGTAACTAGCAACCTACCCTGGCTTTGCCTGGATAAGATCAATTTGTGGCATAATTTAGGTATAAGATAATCAAAGACTATTTATTTAAAAATCAAAAAGTTTTTCAGATATAATATAACCTAAATCCCTCCTGGTATTGCTATTGTTCCTAAAGTTTTATCACAATCGGTTCAGCCATTTCGAAGATTAGCCCGGTCAGACAGAAGGACATACAGTGACAAAAAATGTTTTGTTTATTTCAGTATTTCAATATTACAGACAGACACTTCAATTTTATTCATATGTATATTTATTATATTATAGTTAACTTTAAATTAGCCTCTCACGGATTCCGTTAAGAAAAAACTTGTTGAGCTATAAATTTTAGTTAACTATCAGCTTGTCCCATGCATATAATTACTATATCTTATTTCATTAATTACATGATACATTGCCACTATGGATTATTTTGTAATGAGGTTATCCATATTAGAACTTGTAACCTACATATCGAAGAACCTCAAAAACCAAGCGGAAAATGTTTTTGGGGTTGCAGTCTCGTTCCAAGCAAAGTGTGATGTTGTCCCCATGTAGATGAAGGTAAAGACCTAGGTCTTTACCTATATCTAAGAATTGCAAGACGTCGATAGGTGTAGGTGCCTAAGGACTGCACTTCATTATGGTATATAATGATGACGATAGAAGTTGACAAACGAGTATACCCCACATAGTGCTATAAGAGCCGATATCTGTCTTTGATAAAGAATCAAATGAAGGTGTGTTTCACTTCTGAAGAGTAAAATGGAATGGCTGTTACCAGTTAAAATACTTGACCGAAAAAAACCACGTACCTAAAAAATACCAGCGTGAAGTAACAGCTAATTGTTGCTTTATTTCTTATGGATAATGTGGAGAAGCGAGATCTTTTTTTTGGAAACGTGGCATTGCATTTTAGTTCTCAGGGGCGACAACGCAACTGCATTTTGATTTTTGATTGAGGATAGATGTAGGTGTCTAAGGGCCACAGCATTC
This sequence comes from Parnassius glacialis, assembly GCA_033319125.1. Classification (NCBI taxonomy): domain Eukaryota; kingdom Metazoa; phylum Arthropoda; class Insecta; order Lepidoptera; family Papilionidae; genus Parnassius; species Parnassius glacialis. Next base: position 60,645,033 of record JAVANC010000001.1, on the reverse strand, counting down.
ACTTACCATTAGGTGTACTGTGTGCTCGTTGACACCCTTCTTCTATAAAAAAAGATTATCCGAATCTCTTAATTTACAACAGGAAACACAGCAGCATTATGGTGTTATCTTACGTTGGTATGGTATGTGCGAACATAGTCATGACATTTGCTTCTCACGTTGTGATGACAGGTGAAATAATGATTTTATTACC
>JAVANC010000001.1:60499964-60644740 GCA_033319125.1 Parnassius glacialis | reverse complement strand
GTAAATGCAAGATGGCGGCTGCAATAGCTATCAATTTTTTCATCATGGGTGTCATTTTCATGGTTTTCGAGAGAGTTGAATCCGATAGTGCTGTTGAAATGTAAATCCAAGATGGCGGCTGAAGTAGGTAATTTTTTAATGCGCTTAAGTTATGCCCAATTGGATTTACCAATATTATTTTTAATTAAGTTTCCAAACTTTATCTGTCCTTATTTAGATACAGTATTCATAGGCGTGTGACACTCGCGATGGCAACGAAACTTACTTTGAAACTTTTTGTTTATTCGTTCTTAACTTAATGATGATTTTACTACGTTGACAAAAATTACGTTAATGTATAAAGAGTTAGGGTATGGTATGGTATTCTTTAGTTACTTTGAATTTTTTGAGGTTTGTTACAAAGACTTATTTCCTTCTGTAAGTTTACAAGTATGTTCAATACCTTTACGTATTGAACATCATAAGCTGATAGTAGTGCTATAGTTTCTTTTGTAATAATTAGACTGAACAGACCAGTTAAAGGCGTAGAAGGTGTTGTATTTTATAAAATACTAAAGAGGTCATGTTTCTTCTCCATAAGAAGCCCACTGATGAACATGGGCCTTTCCCGTTATAGGGTGACCTTAATCGCTACGCTTGACAGTATTGCAGTACCAGCCGTCTTGTACCTTGTAAACTGTACCCCGTCACCGCCCTGGGCATTTTTGTGTGTGTTAATAAGAACTAATAAGAATTCATAAGAACTTATATTCCCTGAAGATGCGGAAAGGCAAAACCTCATAGTGAATTTATGTTTATATTTACCGTTACAGCCTATTAAAGTCCACTGTTGAACATAGGTTTTTTTTACTGACTACCTCACAGGGGACAGGCAAAAGGGACATTGGCCATAGTTGCGACGCTTGGTAAGCGGGTTGATAACCGAAATTTTATTTATAATTTAAGTAGTTATTACGAAGATTCTGCTGCCCATCTTCTGATTTTTTTTCCTCTGTCGCCTCTTACGACACCCACGGGATGATCTGTGGATGTGGAGATGCTTACAGGCGATAGAAGGTTTAACTAACTAACTCAAGAGATCGGCAGCAGCATCATCTTGGTAACAACTTAATATAAATCTTAAAGCTCAAACAAACAACCGATAAGAAAGAAAGTTGGCAGCCTCTAGATGGAGTGACAACCTGAAGCAACACGCTAGTAGTCGACGCTGCAGGAAGAGCAGCCTCTACTCCTTTGCGTAACAAATCGCAGGCATCCCTCCTCGCCTGCGCAGCTTCGGCTCGTCCGATGCCTACGATTTGTTCCAGCAGACGGAGGCTGCTCCCCCTACGCGCCTCCGGCTTTATAAAAACACTCTAGGCATAGTATAAAGAAAGGGAAGTACGTTAACTTCATACAAACGCACTGCGCGCGGCTTGTATGTGAGCACCATAGTATCTATGAGGCGCCGCACGCACACTTAAACACAATCTCGAAATGTTTCTCAATGCCCCAGTCGGGACTAACACCGCACGAGGTTCGCGCGTCACGGGATTTTGGCACCGCTAAATGAATGAAAAATGTGTGATAATCGCAGGAGAACGTATTGCTGTGTGTTTGGCTGTCTTAATAATTCATCGATTCCAGAATTGTCTCTGTTCAGATTACCTATTGAACAGGACAGGTAAGCGAGTCACTTATAATAGCATATATTTTTTACTTGACGATGATATACCTACTTACTTATTTTTGTTGTATTAGTTGTCTATCAGACAGAGGAAGAATAGTAACTAAGTACCTACTTACGGTTATAAAATCGAAATTAATTTAATTTGCAAAAGTTATTTATAAGGATGCGGATATATAACACATTAAAGTTTAATAACAAGTCGTTTCGTAATAGTCGAAACCGTAGAAAGTATTTTTCTGTAGCTATTTTTAATTTTGTAATAAATGTGTGATTAAATATATATATATATATGCTTGTATTAATTAAAAATAAAAATTAATATGGTCCTTTATGTGTGCAAATACTATATTATGCCTATTAAAAGTAAAAAGTAACTAGTATATACTAAGTAAATAATTTAAACACGTGCTCACACACCGCCCCGCCGGTTTATGTTATCCCTTTTTTTGTAAATAATAATGCTCTGAATCTTAATACATTTCTGTATTTGTTAGGAAAACCATTCTTGAACTTTATCGACTAATGATCACTGAATTAGTTATACAGAGATGTATTATTTTTGGCCGGTTTATTTTAGGGCCGGGCTTTAAACTAATGATTTGGTGACAGTGACAACCCTGAGACAGTAGGCAATTATATCGCGGATTGGGCCGGAGACAGCCTACTTGGTGTCTTTATACTATGCTCTAGGGGTAGGACAGACTCGCAGCAGGTGGAGTCGGGGTCAGTCAACAAAAGTCAGTCTTTGACATAATTTATTAATCAATTTTATACACATATTGTATTGCTTTAATTAATTCTTCCAAAACATCTTCTTCGGAAAGAATTGACATCCCTACTGACGATGACAATGACAATACAAAATAGCGTCAGTTTTACGGTAGGAATTGACATAAATATTGCAAAAATAATTAATTTTCTCAAAAATAGGCGTTTCCACATGTTGAAACTTAGCGTGTGTGCTTATAATAATGTAACCTTAATGAAAAAAAACATATCAACCCGCAACTCGACGGACGTCAATGGAAAGCTAAGCTTCTTTTATATTCTACTTTCAAAAATCACCATAAAATATTTTAAAATTATGCAGGTAATATGATTCAATGTTTAATAAACACTTTCTACTTATATAAATATATTGTTTCATTTCCAAAACCAACACTAACTGGGGTAGTCTTTGGTTAAACCTAGGATGTACCAAACTCTAACGGTAAGAGCGCGAAAAATCGTCGCATTTTATATTAATCCTTACATTAACCAGCTCATGTTGGTAAATCCTAGGATTTAAAAGTAAAACCTAAGACTCACCAAAATTCGGACTTTTACAGTAACATATACACTATATCTTGACACCTTCTTGACTATTTTTACTTCTTTGAAGTTGGTTTTACTTCGTGTTAAAAGTTTAATTTGTTGGTGTGGGTGTCAGGATATGCTATATATTGACTGCCTTGTTGGTCTGGTGCTCGTAACCGCGATTACTGACCATGAGGTCCTGCTTTCGAATTCCGGATCGGGTCAAAAATGAGTGATTGGGTTTTTCTGTCAAATAATTCTCAATAGCAGCCCCGTGTCAGGAAGTTGTGTCACGTGGTGTTTCACCCCCGGGCCTCCGAAAGCACGTAAAGCCAAAGCCGTTAGTCCTGCACCTGATCTCTCTCCAGTTGTGTCGGATTACCATCTCATCGGATTATGAAAGTGAGAGAATAGAGAGTGACTAACAGTCTTGGGCAGATTGTGTGATAAATTCGGACTGGGAGACATTATTATGCCTTATTCGTTGCCGCGAAATCGTTCAATTTCGGACTGTCTCCAAATTATTTTAAATTCAGTACAATCTCATACATTAAAAGAAAAATACCGAAACAATAAAGAGTAACCGCCAATCAGGCACATCAGCGCTCATACTCAAACTAGAACTCATTTCACGCTAGGCGTGTCACTAACTTCGCCGCAAGTTAGGTGCAATTTGAGTCACGAACAGACCACTTGTAAATAAAGTTCTACCTCATTACCGTTGATGTGTCTTTTAGTTAATGATATTAAAAAAATGCTTGGAGTGCATTTTAACATCTGTTTTTCATTTGTTTTTTGATTTTTTTTAAGATTTTAAAAGTTAGCTAAGCTCCGCGTAATAAAATAAAATGATGTGTTCGACCTAGAGTGAAAAGCAGCTTCCGCCCACGCTCAAATGCGTGCACTATCTCCGATTCTATGAGTGATATTTTTTTTTGGATTTTTTTTAAAATAGTTTACGGTAGGCTGAAATGACCATGGGTGCTGCATATAATACGAAAATTCGGGTTTTAATTAAAAATAAGTATAATTAAACGTGTTAAAATCTGTAACATCATCGTTGGAGCCACACGTAAGAGTGAGTAACGATCCAAGAAGAGACACTATTCCGATGATATCCAGGACGTCAGTCTGAGCGAGATAAGAATGGATGGAATTACAGCGGAGCTTCTGAAAGCGGGTGGAAAACTGGTACTTGAAGTCCTTCAGAAGCACTTTCATTCCGTCTTCCATGGTGGCACTACACTGGAGGCGCGAAGCAGAAGTGCGGTGGTCTTATACTTCAAGAACGGTGACAACGCTCTCTTGAAGAACTACAGACCGATTTCCCTTCTGAGCCGCGTCTACGTGCTGTTTTTGAGAGTCATTACGAATCGTTTCGCGCGCAGACTTGACGACTTCCAACCTCCCGAAAAAGCTGGTTTCCGAATGGGTTTTAGCACCATAGACCACACACATACCCTTCGGCAAATTGTACAGAAGTCCGAGGGGTACAATTTGCCACCATGTCTGTCGTACGTGGACTATGAGAAAGCCTTTGATTCCGTTGAAATTTGGGCGGTGCTGCAGTCCCTTCAGCGATGCCAAGTTGACTGCCGGTATATCGAAGTGCTGAAGTGCTTGTACAGTAGAGCTACGATGGCTATTCGAGTATAGAATCTGAGTACTAAACCTATCCAATTGCAGAGAGGTGTAAGACAGGGTGACGTGATATCCCCGAAAGTCTTCACCGCTGCTTTGGAAGACGTTTTCAAGCTTCTGGATTGGAAAGGATACGGTATTAAGATCAATGGCGAGTACATCACTCACCTTCGATTTACCGACGATATAGTCCTTATAGCAGAATCGCTGGAGGACCTAAGCACTATGCTCAATGACGTCAATAGTGTTTCCCAATGGATAGGTTTTAAGATGAACATGGACAAAACAAAGATCATGTTTAATGTTCATATCACACCTATGCCGGTAGATGTTGGGGACACTAAGCTCGAAGTTGTTGACGAGTATTACCTGGGACAAATAGTACGACTAGGTAAGTCCAACTTCGACCGAGAAGTCAATCGGCGGATTCAACTCGGTTGGGTAGCGTTCGGGAAATTACGGCACATCGTCTCGTCAGGTATACCTCAAAACTTGAAAACAAGACTGTGCAACCAGTGCGTGTTGCCAGTGATGACCTATGGTACTGAGACGTGGTCCTTCACTGCTGGCCGGATGAGGAAGCTCAAGGTCGCTCAGCGAGCTATGGAGAGGGCTATGCTCGGAGTTTCGCTGCATGATAAACTTAGAAATGAGGATGTCTGCAGTAGAACCAGAGTAACCGACATAGCCCAACGGATTAGTAAGCTGAAGTGGCAGTGGGCCGGCCATATAGCTCGAAGAACCGACAACCGTTGGGGAAAAAAGTTTCTCGAGTGGCGGCCTCTTACCGGCGGAGGAAGTGTAGGGCGTACCCCCACTGGATGGAGTGACGACAAGGTAAGATATGCAGGAAGTCGATGGATGAAGGTGGCTCAAGACCGTGCTTTGTGGCATTCTTTGGGGGAGGCCTATGTTCAGCAGTGGACTTGTGAAGGGCTGTAATGATGATGACAATGAAAATCTGTAAAAGTAGTTTTATTCCATGTGTATTGTTAGCGTAAATATTATAAGAAATCATTATAGTTACATTACATACTCGTATAACGTCACATTGGTGGGCACAAGCGTCTTTTCTTTTCTGGGGGATTTATTTATTAGCATACAGGTTTTCTCACGATGCTTTCCATCACCGCTGAACACGTTGTTAATCAGCACTTTAAATGTGATTAACAATGGTTTTTGTTGTTTTGAGTTGTTTTGTTTTGAATTGTTGTGAGAACATACCTGGGTGTCTCGCGTAGTGTGATATTTAAAAGTATAAAAAAAGTTAGTAAGTATGTAAGTCGATAGATGTATGTAGCTCAGGACCTTGCTTTGTGGCATTCCTTGGCGTAGGCCTATGTTCAGCAGTGAATTTGTGAACGGCTGTAATATGATGATGATGATAAAATGTAAGCTTATGTGTCTAGGGTTTTTCTTAAAAATGAATGTAAAAACAAACATGAAGCGTTCTGTCATTACATAGGCTGCACTAAAAGTATCGGTAATGGAATATTTCCACTGTTCCTGTCATATTATTTTTTTTTAATTGAAAACTCCTTGGTTTTCATATCGAATACCATTTATTTATTTAAAAAAAGATTCTCGGTCTTGTCACAAGGTTTTGTCAAACTTGTTTAGTCGTTGAGAAAATGGAATTGACTCGAGGAAATTCAAGAGCGATGATTTATTATGACTTTCGAAGTGGTTTAACACAAAAACATTGTGTTGACCAGATGATTTCTGCATTTGGTGATGAATCCCCATCCAAAACCACAATTTATCGCTGGTTTGCTGAATTTCAACGTAGACGTGTCAAGCTCAGTGATGATCCCCGTCAAGGTCGTCCAAAAACTGCAGTCACCCAAGAAAACGTTGATGCTGTAGGTAAGCTGATTGAGGAAGATCGACATGTGAAAAACCGCGAAATTCAGGCAACTTTATACATTAGCATGAGTCAAATACAAATAATCTTGCATGAACAATTAGGTGTAAAAAAGTTGTTTTCCCGATGGATACCGCATTTGCTCTGTGAAGAGCAAAAAGCAGCTCGCGTTACTTGGTGCGTCAGAACTCTCGAAAAATTCCACGCAGGATCCTCAAATGCTGTATATAACATCGTATTAGGTGACGAATCCTGGATATATGCGTACTAACCCGAAAAAAAAACAGTTACGAGTTTGGGTGTTCAAAAATGAGTTAAAGCCAACAAAAATTGTTCGTTCACGGAGTGTTGCAAAAAAAATGGTGGCCACTTTTGTCTCCAAAACCAGCCATGTTACGACTTATCCTCTTGAGGGACAAAGAACGGTTACTGCAGAATGGTATGCTATCATTTGTTTGCCACAGGTCGTTTCTGAACTCCGTAAAGAGAACTACAACCGCCGCATCATCCTCCATCACGACAATGGGAGTTCTCACACCGCACACAGAACAAAAGAGTTTTTAGAGCAAGAAAACATAGAATTATTAGACTATCCGCCGTACAGCCCCGACCTAAGCCCTAATGATTTCTATACATTCCCTAAAATAAAGAATAAATTGCGTGGACAGAGATTTTCATCACCTAAAGAAGCTGTGGACGCCTACATAACGGCCATTTTGGAGACCCCAACTTCCGAATGGAATGGTTGCTTCAATGATTGGTTCCATCGTATGGGAAAATGTGTCAAAATTCGCGGATTATACTTCGAAAAGAAATAAATACATTTTTAAAAAGTAATGTTGTGTCACTTCCTTGATTCCCGAAATTTTCAGTGCCGCCCTCGTATCTAAGTGGAGACAATCTTTATTGGGCCTTCTAGAAATTTTAACGATTCTTAATGTTATTTCATAAAAGGAGTACTTATCTTGCCATGAAGAGAATTTTTTTTTATTTTAAATGACGCTTAATTTTACAGACGCCAGTAATTCATTTATTTGTATTTGTTAATCAATAATATAATACGTTTATTAATAATAGTATAGTACGAAAGAAACATCATTCCAACCGTGTTTCATGGCACTCACGCATGTTTTCTTCTTTTTCTTTATTTCTGTCATAAAAAGCTTAGAATAAAGCTTTACAATGTGCTTGGTAGGTATTTATTGTATTCAATTATGTCCAAATATGCAAGAAAGTAAGTTGTACAAATCGTGTGATAACTCATGAAGCCATATAATGATTGTTATGAATAATTGTTTTGATGTAACAACAGTAATTTAAAAATACAAAAATGAATCGGCCGAATATTTATTTATTTTTGTGCAGCTATTAGGAATTTAGGCGGCTTCATCTAGGCGCAGCGGATGGTTAAAACTAGGTGTATATATATCAACAACATATATAAATTGCAACTATATTGAAATAGTATAAATAATAAAGAAAAAATTGTTCTTGTCAATCTATCTGCAGTGACTTTGGGCAAACTTATTACTGTCACGTTTTTTTAGGTCCTTTTTTTACACCTTTCCCATCAGAGCGTCTATATATCAGCGTCTCTATGTCCCCTCAGGTATAGCGGTTTAACTGAAAAAAAAAACTGCTGCTCACTGGGTCTTAAAGTAATAGTGCATAGTATTATTGTAGTAGTGTGCGCAGTGCTTTTTACCTATGTTAGATACATTTTTTTCGCAGATCTTCGCTATTTAATTTTTTAAATAAAGATATGGTTCGATAAAAAAGTTAATGTTACAGCCTACTACATCCTACTCCTGGGCGCGGGCCTCCTCTTATTTTAAGAATGTTTTAGAGCTAGGAAAAGTCCGCCGCGCTGTCCCAATGTGTGTCGGTGGAATTTACATGTCTTCAAAATATTTTTTTTTAATTTCTCAGATAAGCAGATTTCCTCACGATGTCTTCCTTCACTGTAGAGTACGTGGTAAAAAGGTATTGCAAGAAAATATCTTGCGCTACTTACCAAGGCTAAAATGCTTGTGTCCTAACATTTATTACATAACATTGAAAACACTATAATAAGAAAAACCAGAACCAAGAACATAAATAATCATACAGTCCTATTCCCCGTGGTATCTATGCTTGCTGCATTTTCTTACTGCTTTGTCATCATCAGCAGCGACAACCAGTCGCTGATACCGTTTCTTTAGAAATTTCACCGCACGTGGATCCCATGATACCGATACATAACAATGAAACAGTAATTCAGTCAATATGTACTATGACAGGGTATCAAAGAGAATATAATCACTACGATTACAAGGCGTCTTAAACGCTTTTCAATTTTAAGTCGTCTTTATGTCACGTGATGTCGCAGTAACAAAAAATTTTTTTTTTAAATATTAAAAAAGAAAGAAAGAAAGAACTGTTTATTTATTTGCTAATACACATTTTACATGCAATTCAAGAAATATACAAATTCAAGGGGCAAAAATATGCATGAACACATTTAAGACTGCTTACGAATTAAATTTAATAATAAGCGATATATGCACATGGTGATTTAATAGTGAAACAAAAAAATAACAAATTAAAAAGTATTTAAAATGAAAATGGACATCAATCAGGTCTCCAACTCAGCATAATGCTATAAAGGCAGCGCTGGTTTTCAGTTGGAGCCTTGTGACCTCACTGACAAATCGGTGTGTGAACCTCAAATTGTCCAACGAATTCGCGTAACTACAGAGTACAGACTTATTACTAATTATTGTTTATTGTACTAGCTCGAGAGTAGTGTTAATAAATACAGTTAATGCACACATACCAAATAAATGTTATAGAGTAGTTGAAGAGATGGTGTGTAGTATAATATATTTATATAATACCCACACATATGTACACATAAAATATTTAGCTCTACGGGTAAAACATACTTTTTTAAACATGAAATGCAAGCAAAGTAGCAATAGAGTTTATGATTTTAGTACAGAAATAATTTATATTCCGAAATCAAAGAGACACGCCATGTTACTAGACCTGCTAGATTTTTTTGGCAAAAGAAACAAGATTAAAACTAATAAACAATCAATAAATAATCATTCATCAAACAAAAATAAATACCTTAATAATCAATAGTATTATTTGAATACAGCAAATAAATTAAAAAAAAAATATATAGATATTACAATAAATGTTTCATTGAATCCATAGTCTATAATACAAAGAATACTTTGATATGGTTGAGTGCATATTACCTCTCATTTTCATTGTATAAAACCATTCATTATCAAAATAATATTCAAAGATTAAAAAACATCCAAGAAGAGTTAATTTGCAAACTCTAATCTATTGCTGGAGTACGTTACACTATTAAGAGTTATAAGGAAATACTCGATTATTTATCTCTAAAAACATTGCATCAGCATACAGACAATCTATGATTGGTTTTTCTTTACAAGCTCGTTAATGGTGCCATTGACTGAATTACTTTTGCTATTTGGAATGAGAATCCCAATACCATCAGCACGTCTGCAAACGTAATCTCCATTATTTGTGCCAAGTATAAGCATAAATAGATAGAGAGATGGAAAATTTATTTGCATAAAACACAGTACATAAAAATATTAAATTATGTGGAATTATCACGTTTTGCCAAATTTAAATAAAGTTTAAATTATACTAAGCCAAAATTTCACTTTGAAATTATTTTGCCATTATATCCCATAATTTTGTACCAATGTTATTCTAAAATTAAAATTACATAATATTAGAATTTTAGAAGAATATGGGTATAGTGAATTACATAAATACAAATAGTCCAGGAGGAATCGTCGCGTCAAAAACGAACACTATTCCAACTCAAATTTTATGCGATTCAATTTTCCTACTGATGATATAGAAGCATGCAAATGTAAATTGTATAAATATTATATTGTAAATTATGGTTTAAAAAAGTCGCGCTGGGTTTTTTGCTAGTTCTTCCCAGGACAGAGATTTTTTTCCGAACCAAGAGTAAAAGTTAAAAATGACTTTCAATAAAAATTACATTTAGTCGATATTAAATAAAAATTATTCTTTTCTATTCTATTATATTCATGCTGCTATGATGTAACTCGGTGCCTCGCTTATTTATGCAGCCAAGAACCCTAATAATAATAAACATATAGTTGGTTTTGTCTTGGTTTTTCATGTCATTTGGTTATTCATGTCTCAATATAGGGCAATAATTTTGATGTTACAGACGGACAGTAAAATTTTACTGATATGGTATAGATTATTTCTATGAATCGTAATCAAGTTAAAAATATTCAATAAATCTAAAAAACCGCGGTTGAAACTTCACCTCTTAATAATTTGCAAAGTATTTTTGTACTACAAAATGAATATTGAAACTTAAAGAACTCGTAATTCAGAAGAGATTATATAGTTTTCTATCCTAGAAAAAGAAAGGATTCAAAAATTATATAACGGTAAAATTTGCCTCATTAGAAATTTTACATAAAATGTTTCGGAACCTTATACACTCTTGAAACACCCAAGGTTACCAAACACAGTGGTTCAAGTGGTCACTGAAAACTCCAAGCTGTCGTATTCAGTAATTCCTGGGTAGCTTAATTACGCTACCTCTAAACGCTGGAACAATGCCCCACTACGTAGTCTACCATAAATAAATTAACAATTTACCAAAATCTTACACATAGATGAAAGAATGACGTGAGTGAAACTTCAGTCTCTTAACTCCTTCAAACTTTAACTCTAATTCTGCGGCTGAATGAATGCCCTTTTTTTTTGCGGATGGAAAATCATCAAATGACGCCTTTCGCTGTGGGTGGAGCGGAAGGGAGTGTCAGACTTTTACTGACTAAAAACCATCCGTGTTCCTTCAGTGCCCTTACGTTCCGTAGCCGTGGTATCTCTTTCGAACAGCCCGCAGCCCCGGCAGGCGTCGGCCCTTGCGGGCCCCTTCACGCTGCTGACAGTTCTTTGAGGCGCGCGTGGAACAAAACGCGCCGTCGACACGGCCTGTCGTCGTTAGACGGACGGACGGCGAGCTACCTATTGCTCGCCGTCCACAGGCCCGCGCCTACGGTGGCCGGGGGCCACGACGTAGCCCCCGACGCCCGGGTCGTCTGCCGCGGCGGCCGGGAAGGAAAGCTGCTGCTCTCTCCTTCTCCCGCTCCGCCACCTCCTTCGCAGGAGGTGGTGACGGCATCCCATTTCGTCTCGCTCCGGACCATGGCTTCGACCAGGGCCGGACGCGAGAGGTCGCCGCCGCCTATCGCCGCTACAAGGACACGGTGGTGCTCCGCCCAAGCAGGGCACACATCCACGGTGTGCTCCACCGTGTCCTCCGGTCGATCCTCGCAGTGGGAGCACCCGGGCGTTTCCTCCCGCCCGATTCGGTGCAGGAACCTCCCGAACACACCGTGTCCGGTGAGGACCTGCGTCAGGCGGAAGGTGAGGACACCGTGGCGTCTCTCAAGCCACTCCTCAAAGAGGGGTCTTATCGCCGCTATAGTGGCGTGCCCAGCACGGGGTTGCGACAGTTGCTCTCTCCATGTTGCCATGAGATCATGCCGGAAGTCTGTCCGCTGCACGACAACTTGCCGCGGCAGCGGGGTTTCCCCCCGGCATAGTGCCTCCGGGCGCCATTCGTGCAGGCGCGCGATGACTATCGCCTCCAGATCCCATGGCGGCAATCCGGCAAGGAGATCGTGCGGTAGCCGCGAACCATTTTCACGGCGACCACCCTTTGGGGCGCGTTCAGGTGGTGGACGGCAAGCCGCGCCAAACCACGCGCCCACACCGGGGCCCTGTAAAGGGCCATGGACCGCACAATCCCCGCGTAGAGCCTCCGGCAGGAGGCGTTTGGCCCCCCCAGGTTCGGCAGGAGCCGCCTGAAGGCAGCCCCGGTCCGTTCCAGTTTGGGAGCCAAACGTCGGAAGTGCTCAACGAAGTTCCATCGGCCGTCGAGGACGAGTCCTAGGTACTTCAACGTCAACTCGACGCCGACGGATACCCCTCCTACCATCACTGAGGATCCCGGTGGTGGCCTGTTCCGAGGACCATGGAAGTGCATGGCCTCGGACTTGTGCAGAGCCACCTCAAGACGCAGCTGCCGGATCCTCTCAACGACTATCGCAATCCCGCGTGTCAGAGTTTCCGCCGCCGCCTCGTACGACCCCCCTGTGCCAGTACCAGCGTGTCGTCAGCGTAGCAAACTACGCTGACGCCGGTAGGGAGGTCGGCGCGCAGCACCCAGTCGTAACCGATGTGCCACAGGGGCGGCCCCAAAACCGAACCCTGTGGGACACCGCACGACATCTCTCGCCGGTTCCACTCACTGAATGAATGCCCTGAGCAATATTTATTACCACTGCAAAACAAATCTATATAAAGACATGATTACTTCATTGCGTATATATCATTATAATGATATAAATTTAGTTCATATAAATATATGTAAACTGGATCTTAAAGTAAATATATATGTAAAAGAGACCGCACTAATATCTAATAGAATAAATGTTAAGTGGAATTTTATTTACCATATCGTTTGTCCCAGCTATAAGATAGGACCCAATTTTCAATTCACTTTTCTCCACTTTGCACGGTCTTGAGCATCCTCTTAAGATAATCTATTAGCCTCTACGTCAAATACTAAATTGAGATTCAAAAGAAAATATTAAACACTGCTCTTGAGCTCTCAAAGTCCATGGTTCTTAATACAGTATTATTTTTACCTATCATAATTTCTTATTTCTTTTATTGTACTCGATGCATGCTATGTTTACCTGTTATTACGGTTGCAATTATCTAATTTTTCTCGAGCTTTCAGTGGAAACTGGCGCCAAACTAACTGACTCTTAGTTTTTTTTATAGAAGAGGGGCCAAACGAGCATGCGGCTCACCTGATGGTAATCGATTCCACAAGGAAGTAGTGCGAGGAAGAAAACATCTTCTAAATCGCACAGTAGTTGACCTCCAATCATCCTGATGATGTGGATGGTATCGGGAGTTCTGCCGCGATGTGCGTTCGTGAAATTTGGCGGCTGGGATTAATCCTAACAATTCCTCAGAGCAGCCCCGTAGTAAATGCGAAAGAAAATGCAAAGGGATGCAACATCTCTTCGCAGTGCAAATGAATCGAGCCGATCGGAAAGGACTCGGTCGTCGACCATTCGAGACGCTCTGCGCTTGATGCGGTCAAGTGGAAGGAGCTGACACAGGGGACGCCTGCCCAGAGATGGGAACAGTATTCCATGTGAGGCCGAACTTGCGTCTTGTAAAGTAGCAGGCGGTGTGCCGGCATGAAATACTGCCCCGCTCTACTGATCACGCCAAGATTTTGTGGTAGTACTACCTTTCTACACAGGAGTCCGTCTCGGTAAGTACCACTCTCTCACATGTTTCTGACGCCAAGCAGTAGTGCATGCATTTCTGTGTTCTAGTTTAAAGGGTATAGAGGCCCAATAATATTACAGGCTGTAAGGCATTCCATCTTAGTCCTCAGAGGATTTCGCATCTATAGCCTTCTTTTCTGTTTGAATTCGGAGTTGAAGGTGCAGGTGTTTATGAGTTGCAACAGCATCTTACTTCAGGTGGTCTGTAAGCACTTTGGTCTCCTCATTTAGAAAAACGATTATTTACCCATTAAATGAAACTAATTTTTACGGATTTTTTCGCGTTTAATTTTACTTTTTACTTCCCGACGTTTCGGGTAATTTTCAGCACCCGTGGTCACGGGCGGGACGTGGACACGGGTGTTTGACGTCCCGATGTCATAGTGAGCCCGGCTACCTTCAGTTTTTGAATATTAATTTTTGGTTTTTTAATTGAAAAGCACCCGAAAGGTCGAGAAACGAGAAAAGATCTGTAAAAATTAGTTTAATTTAATGTGTAGTCTTCGCGTAAATATAAGAAATAATTACGATTAATTACAGATATATACGTTTATGGCCAACCCAGTATGCAGGTCTTCACAAAACATGCCTATACCATCGTTAGTGGCTCTTTTGTAACGGTCAGACTGTCGCACGGAACACTAGAACTAACGCGGTCGTGCTCGTTGCTCATACAATACATAATTTAGGATTTTTAATGATTAGAACAAATAAAATTACAGAAATTTTACACATGTTTTTGACTTTTTATCAGAGCATATAATATGTATGTATGCATCAAAGTAATGGAGTATTAATCCCTTCCCTGTCCCATGAATCATATACGAACATTTCGATTGTTTAACTATTTTGTTTGTTTGACGGACAGGGCAACTATTAAAATTCAGTTTTCACCCACTTCCGGACGCCTGAACAATCTTAAATTTTAGAAACGTATTAAGAACCAAAAACAGTACAATTGTTTCGTAACTATGATCTAAAATTTCAACTATTATCATCGTATCTCATGATTTATGCGTAGTATTTAAGTTTTTTCAAACTTTAATTTTATCTTTTGTAAATATAACAGAAATATGAAAAATGTTGGCAACAACTGAACGAATATACCCAAAATAAATGAATGTTCTCCAAAATACGATCAGCTTCATTGTTTGTTATTGAGAAAAAGGAGTTTATGTTTCTCGCGAAAGACTCTCATCCTTCACAAGAAAATGTATCGTTTGATCTTTAGCTAATAACAAGTTTTTGGTTAAATGGTCTCCCCTCTACAAGTACGGCTTATAGTAAATAATTGTGTGGGAGTAAAACAAAATTGTCGTATAATATACACATAAAGCCTTTGACGAACCCACTATAAGAATGTCTGTGAAATTCGATATTTACAAAAAAAAAACAGTTTTTTTATTATTATTATTATGATTTGGATTTGTGAAAAATGAGCAAAACTCATTTAACGATTAAAATGAAAGAAACCTAACTACAAGTAAATACATATTTGAAAACTACGTGTGCTAAAAAATAAGCGTGCCCATATTCAAAAAAAATAGTTAAAATAACTGTTAAATTTTAAGTTAATCCGTGTATGTCATAAGAGATGTGTAGCCGTATCGTTATTAGCGTATCAAAAGCCTATTTGCCCGGATTATTTGAAAATGCCCGGATTTAAAACGGACGGAAAGTTAGACGAAAATTATCCTGCTCCATTGATGTGCCTAAGCCAAAGCAAACCGTTTGGTTCAAATGCGGGAAATATCGTCAACATTCTACATATGCATACACAACTACGTGGTAGAGCCACACTGCAGCAATCTAGTTGTAGCATGAATAGGTCGGCTCGATCGGGTAAGCACTACGCTCTTACAGAATACCAGCCAAAATAGGAGCTTAATGCTGCTGTGTTTCGTATGGTTAGTGTAGAGAACCAGAAATTCTTATAACTGGAAACGAGGCATTCCATCTTAGTCCTCAGATGTTACAACGTATCTGCATTATGATTCTTTATTGAAGAAAGATGTGTATGTCTATATGGGGTGCAGCATCCACTTATGCCATCACATCAGGTTGACTGTGCGCTCGTATTTCACTCTTATTAGCTAAAAAAAAAGTATTTTTAATAATACATTTTGAACCAAAAACATTCTATTCTATAAGTAATATTATATAAAATATTATATTTTTGAGTACTACCATTAATACCTGGTACATAGCAACACTAGTTACCACTTACTCCCTCTAGTATCGAGTAGCAGAACTAGGAAAGTCAAGATCCGTCTAGATATCTGGGGGTACGGCAGTGTCCCCGCCAAGTCGAGCAAAAAAGCGACACGGCCGTACTATTCTTTTCTCGAAGCAGTTCAGGCCATTTTCGAAACCCTATAACTTCATTGTGGATAAAACTAGAAGCCTGAATTCACTAACCAAGTAAGCATTCAATAAACTCGGTATATTTCAAATTTCATTAAATTTGAACCAGTAGTTTAAGAGTTATAACTAGTCAAAGTTTCTTAATTTTGTCACTCACTGACTGACCGATCATCAAAACTCTAAGGCACTTCTAGCAGATATAGAAGCTTCAAATTTAGAATACAATTGTTGTTTGGTATATAAATCAAGAAAAAATTAAAATATTTTGCAATTTCGGTCCGGTTTTCGGGATACACTAACTGCATAAATAACTTTGTAATCTCATACAAATATATAGGCTTACAAAGTTACATTTGCAGTGAATGAATCTGTGTACAGTATAATATAATAGAATAATAGGTGTAGATTGGTACCTAGATATAATTTTCTACAAAAAAAATGAGATGCCATCAAAGCCATAACTTGTAACCGACAAATGATTGGGAAATAATTCTCAGGTAGCGTCGTACTGTTAAACAAATTGGGTAGCCATCACTAGATAAAGTAATGACCTGGTGAGACATACAAGAAGTCGATGGATGTAGGTTGCTAAGTACCGTGTTTTGTGGCATTCTTTGTGGGAATCCTATATTCAGCAGTGCTCTTGTGAAGAGTTGTAATCTAGATAATAAAAAGTAAAGGAAGGTTACAGCCTGAACACATGCCACTGCTAGGTACAGGTTTTGTCTCATATCTGAGAGTGTTTTCGGGCACGGAAAGTTCGCCACATTGCCTCAATGCTCCGAAATATTGCTTTTAATTTTTACAGCAGGTTTCCTCACGAAGTTTTCCTTTACCGTAGAGCATTTGATAAATCAGAACTAAAAATTAACAATTTTTTTGCTGTCAGTAAACACGAGCTATTGGCGCACTTTGATATTTTCAGTGAACGCTTATCCTCGGAGCAACCACAATCCTTTTAGATGACATGATTAAAATATAACTCAATCGCCTGTAGTACAGACACTAACTGACAAATATGCCATTTTATTAGTAAAAATAAAGGATAATACTACCGTTTCGTGTCATAAATTAAGCGATACATTATTTCTGTTATTGGTTTTTCATTGTACGTTAATCGCCGCCGTGTCAAATAAATCATCGTTGCAATAACTCTCTGTGGCACCAGTATTATATTTGACGAGACATAAGAACGAATAATGTTAATTTTTTATTTTCCTGCGAACAACGTATTGTTTGAACACTACTTTTCAATCAAATAATATAATCATAGAATACTACGAAACCCTTGGCTGTGTTGTACGATGCACCTTTAGAATAGTATAGAATCATTTTTATTGAATATACATATATTCCAAGAGTAATTATTGAAAATCATTTGAGATTTACCACTGGTTCAAAAAAAAACCTCTCTCCTTGAAAGTATCTAGAAGAAAGAAGAAATTTCATTAAATTTGAACCTGTAGTTTAAGAATTATAACTAGTCAAAGTTTCTTAATTTTGTCACTCACTGACTGACCGATCATCAAAACTCTAAGGCACTTTTAGCAGACATAGAAGCTTTAAATTTGAAATATAATTATTGTTTAATATATAAATCAAGGAAAAATTTAAATATTTTGCAATTTCGGTACAGTTTTCGAGATACACCAACTGCATAAGTAACTTTGTATTCCCCTATAAATATATAGGATTACAAAGTTACATTAGGTTCAAAATAATGAAATAATAGATGTAGATATAATAGGGTAGATAAGACCTAGATATAAATATCTACAAAAAGAAATGAGATGCCATTAAAAACATAACTTGTAAAAAAACCAAGTCTCGCAACTCAGTTCTTCTACCGTAAAAGTTGTGAGATCCATGTAATACCAAGTCGGTTAATTTATTCAGTCCCTACTTAAGGGTCCTTCTGTCTTAAGTTATTACGTAATTAGCTAACCTAACAAAATCTTATAGTGACCGTATCAATATCAAAAATCTTTTATGTTTCAATTAAATAAATGGACTTGGCAATTACACCATACAATTTAATTAATATAATATTGTTACGACCTTGGGGTTCAAGACAATTAAAAACTGCCGATTGAATTACCAAAATTGACACTTTAATTACACAACACTAATTACAATCTAAAACCGCACTAATAATAAAACACAATCACTTTAGTTCGCAGTTATTTCGCTTCGAAGTATTCTCTTGTTTCGCCAATTCAATACTGACTCGGTCGTGGTCTATACCAGCCTTATATAAGGCCTCAGATAGTTTCCGGAACCTTCTACTGTAGTCCGTTCTGTCCGCAACTCTCTTCCTGCTGCATATAAATGATCTGCTCATTCCCGGTGTCTATGGGTATGCAGACGACAGCACAATTGTGGAGAGATACCAACCAAGCGCCCGGGCCAGTCGGGATCAAATCCAGTCAGAAAGAGAGGCTATGGTTGAGCGTGTGAGTCTCACACTACAGGCAGTCTCCGAATGGGGCGATGCCAATCTCGTGAGATTTAACGCCTCCAAAACACAAGCGTGTCTTTTTACCGCTAAAAGGAGCCCGCTCACCTTGGCTCCTACTTTCCGGAATGTATCCCTGGAGTACACTGACCGCCTTCAGTTGTTAGGGATTGAATTTTCTCCGAACCTAAACTTTGGGCGGTTCATCGAGTCCAGAGCCAAAGCAGCCGCAAGGAAACTTGGTGTCCTTGCAAGGGTGCGGCGGTACTTCACGCCGGGGCAGCTTCTTACCTTATATAAAGCCCAAGTCCGGTCGTGCATGGAGTACTGCTGTCACATATGGGCTGGTGCTGCAAAATGCCACCTGGCAGCATTGGACTCAGTGGAGAGACGTGCTAAGAGGCTCATTGGTGACCTTGATTTGGTTGAAACCAATCTTGTCAGCCTTGAGCACAGGCGCAGAGTAGCCAGTCTCTCGGTATTCTATAGGATGCATTTCGGTGAGTGTGCGCAGGAATTACACGCCTTAATTCCTCCTTCTCCTTTCCATCATCGGACAACCAGACGGTCGGCGGGTCTTCATCCCTTTGTTGTCGATATTCCACGCATTAGAACCAAACGGTTTGCTTCGTCTTTTGTAATGCGTACAGCAAAGGAGTGGAATAATTTGCCGGCGTCTGTCTTTCCGTCCGAATACAATCTAGGCGTCTTCAAGGCAAGAGTGAATAGGCTTTTGTTACGATAAGACAGTGCGATTTACCATCTAAGGCTGCATTACCACTTACCACCAGGTGGTATTGTGGTCAAGCACTGGCTTATAATAAGTAAAAAAAAAATAATGTTCGGGTACATATCGGTCCCGAAATTTCTAGAAGGATCATGAGTCTTTATTACTTGGCTTTATTTACAAGTTATGTTTTTGATGGCTTAGAACTTTCTAGAACTATCGACACCTAGTCAATCGGGACCGGTATGTACTCGAAAATTCTAGATGTTTCTACAGTAGAAGATTCTGGAACTATCTGAGGCCCTATATAAGACCGGTTTAGATCGCGATCGGGGTCAGTGTTAAATTGGCGATACAAGCTAATACTTCGAAGCGATACAACTGCGTACTAAAGTGATCAGTAGCAATATTGCGGTTTTAAGTTGTAATTAGCGTTCTGTAATTAAAGTGTCAATTTCGATATTTCTCTCAGCAGTTTTTTATATTTTCGAACGCGAAGATCGTAACAATATGAGTATTGAGTCCGCCTTTTGTAATCCTTTTTATTAAAATGTTATAGAACTTTGCTTCACAAGTAACAATGCATCTTTAGCCTATTTTGTTTGAAATTGGCTGTTGGTGTCATCAGGTGGACTGTAAGTTCATTTGTTTTATAAAAAATATATTCGATAAAAATTCCAGCCAGTGTGTTTCCGTCGAAACGTATTTTCCGGATTTATTTAATATTTATAATATCATAAAAATTTTAACTTTTCGTCAACTGTACTCTCTGCGTTGAATTTATTTTTCGGTAACTCAATTTTTGTTCAGAAGTTTTTGATTATGAATTACAAACGAATGGATTTTGTATTTTAAGAAGAGACACAAATACGGTTGAATATACTTGTTAAATCCAAAAATGCTCACTCCGAGCAGCTAATAAGAGGTGTTTTTATTATTCGATTACTCAAAAATTAAAGTTTTAATAAAAATAATTCTAGCAAGCTAACAGCATAGCAAAGTGGCGAAACAATCAGCTTTGTAGCGGTTTCTTACAAAAAAAAAATCAAAATAGGAGGTTCAGATGCCTAAGTGATCAGTAATCGATTGCTGAAAACAGAATTTGAAAATTCGCAACCGTTCTCGAGATAATCGTGGGACAGACGGACAGACGGACAGACGGACGGACAGACGGACAGACGGACAGACATCGTGAAATCAATAAGTGACTTCGCAAGCTTCGCCACTTAATAAAAAGTAAAAGCTGACTTCAAAGAAAACAAAAGGAATAAAATTATTATTTTACTTTCTAAAGCCGATGCTATGACATAATGTACTTGTAGAACAATTGAGGTCCCGACTTCATATTGTTAAATCATTTTATATTTTCTTGGTACTTAGAAGTCGGCTTTTCATTTTTATTAAGTTAATTTTTGACATTTTAATTAAACAAGAGTGACGTTGCACCGCTGTATTGGAAGACGTTTCCAAGCTTCTGTACTAAAAAGCATACGCTATTGACATCAATTATACAGTTGCACAAAATTTCCATATGGGAGAATGGCACTGGCGGACCTTAACACTATGCTCAATGACCTCAATACTGTCTTGCAATGGATAGGTCTTATCAGATGAACATGGACAAACCAAATGTCATATGTAACATCCACGTCACACCTATGGCAGTTGTTAGAAACACTACGCTCGAAGTTGTTAACAAGTATGGTTTACCTGGGACATAAATATAGTCTGACGAGGTCAGAGTTCGGGAGGTTATGACACATTATCTCGTCAGGTATACCTCAAAGTTTTAAAACAAGATTGTATCACAAGCACTTGTTGCCAGTTGTGACTTATGGATCTAAGACGTGGTCTTTTACTGCTGGCAGTATGACGAATCGCATTTCTTGTTACTCGATGATTAGTTAAAGGCAAAGCCATGTGTGAACCTTCAATATATTTTTTATAGAATAAGGTTGACAAACGAGTTCACAGTCCACCTGATAGTAAGTGGATGACATGTGCCATAAATATCGAAAACTATCATCTATTGAGAATCAAAATGCAGATGCGTTGTCATCACTGAGGGCTAAGATGGAATGCCTCATGAGCAGTAAAAGGATATTCGGGTAACTACATTCACCACACAAAAAACAGCAGCATTAAGCTGCTATTTTAAGCTTTTATTCAGTGTGAGCGTGGTCTTACCCTAGTCGAGTCGCCCCTTTCGTGCTACAGCCATAATGTAACTGTCAAATAAATAGTTATTTCTTTCTTTCTCATTTCGTTTTACCTTCCAGTCGTGCAATGGTGTCGTAAGAGATTCCACTACCACATATTATCCCGTAAGTGTCTCAAGATGTAATATAAAACAATTCAAAATATCTAATAATAACTTATCGCGGTTGTCAATTCACCTGCCAAGCGTGGTGTCCCACGTTCAGAAATGAACTTTTGACAGGCCGTAATGAATGAATGATTGAATGAATTAAAGAACCTAGTTTCGAATCTTCGATACAAAATTCCGTATTCCGTTACACCTACCTCTAGACCACAACTTTTATTTAACAAAAAGTTAATCAATAGCCCAAAATGACTCAGCAAGAAAAAAACATATAAAGCAGTATAAGGAAATATTATTTTCGCAACGGTGGCAAAATCTTTTAAAACTGGAGGTAATGTGCAGATGCAGGCATCTTGAGGAGCTGATAAAATGCACGCTTCGTTTAACGGCGGGACGTGAAATTGATCGCCTTAGGGTTAAAAGGCGAACCAGAAAATCTACCTTCGATTCATATTTTATTTGTATGAAATTATTTATACATCCCTAACAAAATTTAGATGTTATATATTAATTCTAATATAAATTAATATAAAAAGGCCTCCCGCAAGTGACGTTACAACGCGCGATCCTTCCATACTTCCTACATGTTACCAACAATGTTGCAAACAGCGCTTGCTGACCCACCTGTCAAGCGTGGAAACTGTGTGCATATCCATCTGAGATTAATCGAACAAAAATGACTTGAATCTCTTACTTAACTCCTCACTTTTAGTACATTTCTCCAGCCATGACATAAATCTGCGATTTTCCTTCATTTTACATTCTATTCTCCTCTAGAGCACAATCCCTCTTGAAATTAGAACAGCTAACAATCGTTATGCTTTCAAGAATAAAGTTCGCGAGCATTATTTGAATAAACTGCAAGAATGAGCTCATTAGTTGCTTATTATTAAATTAATTATTTTAAATATATATAATTTATACACAATACATATATATGTGTATACGTATAATTTTATTTTAGATAACTACTTTATATATTAGAAATATTTTGAAGACATGTGAAGTTCGCCAACACGCATTGAGGCAGCGCGACGGATATTCCTTTGCACTAAAATCCTCTAAGAAATGAGAGGAGACCTGTGCCCAGCCGTGGGAGGTATAATCAGCTGTAACTTTAAATTTAACTTTAGCTTTATTATTTATCTCTGCATCACACAAAGTTAAAAGTTAAAAAATGCCCCAGGCATTAAGCCCCCTTTGCAGTATTTTTTTGTATATATTATTTTTAAATTGAGTATTGTATATTTTTAGTTAATTTATAAGGTTAGGCTTGTACGAAATGCAGTGAGCAGTGAGCATGCGGGTTAACCTATTATAAAATGTGCAATTAGTTTATGTTACTGTCTTAGGAATTAAGCCTAAGTATTAGTGTAAAACTTGTTGGTGAAAAAAAAAAAATAATTACGGATTTTATCACGCAGGGAAATTCAAAGCATAGCTCCCTCCATAGCTCGTTGAACTACCTTAAATTTTCTCATTTGTCGGTAAGTATGAAAACATCCACAACAATGAGAATTAAAAAAAACCTTACCTTGTGCTACTTATTACTAATAGTTAATTACATCTACAAGTCAGCGGCACGGTCCACCAGACCAAGTTAGAAACCCTCCGGTTATCCCCGTTAATTATGACAGAGTTTGTGGACGGTCCATATTAAAAGCGAAAAAATGGTTACATTTTATATTTATATGGAACATTTTACGTAATTTTGCATAATATATAGTGTTGGGAAAGAGGGTAAAAAAAAACCAAGTACGAACAAATGAAGATAGAATGGTAATCTCCCACTTGTTTTAGCAGTATAAAGTAACACACAGGCGACTAAGAGGCATCATTATGTAATGTTAAGAGTTCCACTGTCTTTACTATGCCCGTTGGGGTATTCTACTAGTGTAGGCAAGGGAGGTCGTGTTGCGAGAGGTTGCTCTGTGTACATTGAGATGGGTAGTCATGCTGTTCGTTTGCATACTTTGCTGTTATCATTTAATTGGGCTCCTGATAGTAAGCAAGGTTTATTACCGAGTAGTGTTCTTTTATTTGAATAATTTTGAGAATAATTTCTTACTTCAGAAGTGGGATTAAAGCTTTTCTGGTAGCTCAATATTTTAGTTTCCTACCATAAAATATAACAGCGCCCGTGCTAGTTAAGGAGCTAAGCGTGAGTAGTTTTTTTTTATTTTAAAATAAGGGTGACTAACTGACACACGGTCAACCTGATGGTAAGTGGATGTTGTGGCCCATAGAAATATAAATCTATCATATATAAGAATATATTACAGATACGTTGTCACTTATGTCCAGTATTAAGGATCTCCGGTTCTCTACACTCGCCGTACATGTCATAAGACAGCCAATAAGTCTTCCTTATTACATCGCTTATTTACACCGGCAGAGATTCACGAATTACAATTAACCACTACAAATAATTCACTGGTGCAATTACAAAAGTAATTATGATAATAAAACTGCTCTTTACTACAACTGCTAGTAACAGTATTAACCTCGTTCTTGAAAGATTACAAGGGCAGGAAAGATATTTTTAAAGAAAAAACAATTCTGTAAAATGCATAATTTTGCACAATTTTTTATTCACCACTGACATCGTGATTAACAGAACAGAACAGAACAGAAACTTTTTTATTCAATATAGATTATAAATAATGCTTATTGAAAGTCACTTCTTTGTATAATTACCACTGGTTCGAAAAAAAACCTCTGTTCTGGGAAGAACCAGCAAGAAACCCAGCGGGACTTTTTTTTTTAAAATAACAGCTTACAATCATGTATGTTACACAAATTAACAACACAACAAATTAGAAATAGCTTGGTAGCGATCACCTCATTTCCAGGGGTTATTATCATCTATAAATTCTTTAATACTATAATAACCCTTTTTATACAAACTTAGTTTAATAAAGTTTTTGAACTTTGAGCAGGTCAAATTTTGTATATTTTCTGGAATTTTGTTGTAAAAGCGTATACATCGCCCCAAGAATGAATTACTGGCACGATGGAGTCGAGTAACCGGTACTACTAGCTTGTGTCTTTTCCTAGTATTTACAGAATGAATATCACTTATTTTTGTAAAACTAATTTTATTTTTGTGTACGTACATTACATTTTCATAAATGTATTGAGAGGCCAAAGTTAATATATTAATTTCCTTAAATTTTTGTCGCAGCGACTCTTTAGGCTTTAAATCATAAATTGCTCTTATGGCCCTCTTCTGTAAAACAAATTTAATTTCAGTGTCAGCTGCGTGTCCCCATAGCAAAATACCATACTACATTATGCTATGGAAATAGCTAAAGTAAACTAGTCTAGCTGTTTCAACACTAGTTAGACTTCTAATCTTTTTTACGGCATATGCTGCAGAACTAAGTCTGCTTGCTAGTTTTGATATATGGTGGCTCCATTGAAGCTTCGCGTCTAGTGTGATTCCAAGAAAAATGGTGGTATCCACAAGACTCAATTTCTCCCCATATAAAATTACATTAGTATTTAATTGTTTGACATTTGTAGTCATAAATTTCATACATTTCGTTTTAGTGCCATTTAAATGCAAATTATTAACATTGAACCAATTTACTAATTTAGATATAGCATTATTTACTTCGTCATATTTTAGCAATTGTCGACTTAATTTGAAAATTAAAGAAGTGTCATCTGCAAATAATACTATATCATGGTTATCTCCTACTATGTAAGGTAAGTCATTAATGTATACAAGAAACAGAAAGGGGCCTAGAACTGAGCCTTGAGGCACGCCCATCTGTACCATCGACCCGGAAGAACTCATACTGTTAATGACAACTTTTTGCGTTCTCTTACTTAAATATGAAATAATTAATTTAAGAGCATCACTTCTTACACCGTAGTGTTTAAGTTTCCTGATTAATGTTTCATGGTGAACACAATCGAAGGCTTTGGATAGGTCACAAAATATACCCAAAGCATCCTGTGAATTCTCCCATGCATTAAATATATATTTAATCAGCTCAACACCGGCATCAGTTGTCGAGCGACCCCTTGTGAAACCAAATTGATTTTTATGAATTAAATTATTTATATTAAAGAAATTTAACATTTGATGAAGAATAATTTTTTCAAAAATCTTACTAAGTGTTGGTAGTACAGAAATAGGTCTAAAATTAGCGGGGTCTAATGTACAAACAGATTTAAATAAAGGTATTACTTTACTATACTTCATTAAATCAGGAAACACACCAGATTCGATACTAGTATTAAAAATAGTAGCTAAATGAGGCGCGATTGTATCTATTATAGACGCAATAACTTTAACGGAAATCCCCCACAGATCCGCAGTTTTCTTAACATCAATAGTTTTAAAATATTTTACAATATCTTTTGATGATACTTTATGAAATGTAAAATTCTTTGTACACGCATTTACATTTTGTTTAAGTAATGATTCGGCGACCGCAGGAGAAGAATTCAGTGACTTAGTGGTTAATATCAGAATATCAGTAAAATATTTCTCAAAAACCATTGCAACGTCCTGATCTGATTCGGTTAATTTGTTATTTTGTTATTATCGGCATTTCCTAAACGGTAGAACTAATATTCTGCCTAGGAATCTGACTAGGTGACAAGGTGACTAGGTGTGCACTGCTGTGCGCTTAACGAATGAGTATAGAGGGCCAGTATAATTACAGGCTGTGGGGCATTCCATCTCAGTTATCAAAAATGACGACGCATCTTTAAGTATCATTGTTTAAAGGTGGTTCCAAATGTCCATGTACTGCAGTAGCCACTTACCAGCAGGTGAACTGTAAATTCCTTTGTCACATATTATTTTCAAAGTCAATTTGCAATGTGAAATTTCTAACATTTATTTCATTTAATTAATTTCATTGGATCCAACTTTGCTTGCTACTGTTTTGAAACTGTGTTATGAAATTATTGGCGAGCATGAAATCATCCTCTAAGCTACCACGTCTCTTCTGAAATATTATTTGAATATTATATTATTTTTACGTGGTAGAGCCATTGTCGTGAAGCGACAATTAAAAATAAAGAGAACCTAACCTAAGAACAGCAAAACAACAAAAGTAGACCAAGAAAATAATATATTTAAAGTTTCAGAAAAGTATTTACAATTTTATAAAAAAATGAAATATGAAGATGATGGATGAAATGAGATTAAAATTAGGTTTTAAAAAAAAAAAAGATAGGAGAATAGGACAGTATAGTTTTATAGTGGAGCCTGGAGCCTCGCTGCTTTTGTAGAAATGGGCACACGCAGAGCTTGAGGTTTCTCAGCGGAGGCGGCACGCAGCGCCTGGACTGGGCACACGCAGCGACCGGAGCCGGCGCACGTAGCGCCTGGGGTAGGTGCGCTCAGTTCTTGGAGAAGTAGTCGCCGCGCCCAGAGGTAGCGCGGCAGTAGGTGCACTCGGCGCCTGGAGCAAGCAGTCGTAGCGTGCCCAAAGGTAGCGAGGGCAGTAGGTGCACTCAGCGCCTGGAGCAAGCAGTCGTAGCGCCCGGAGTAGTGCGGCTCCGCGCTTGAAGAAGACTCCGACGACTTCACGTGTAGATGGAGGCTTGCAGGATCCCGGGGCAAAGCGGCCCCGGGATAAGGCCTTTAGTAGATGTTTCTCGTTTGAGAACTGAAGCGAGACTGTCCTGTATTCTCCAATTGTTTGGCTTTTATACCTTTTTAGAGAGAACGAGAAATTATTTAAATTAAAACGAAATTTATTGTAAATGACCTACAGCCAAAGAGTATTTATGTAGAAATAACATCATACCAGAGACGAATTTGAATAAAAGTTACCATGACAACGGTATAAATAGTAGTTGTCATATTTACCAATTTTTTGTTTTTGGACTGTTATTAAGAAACTATTACATTAAAGTAAGTAAACGAGATATTATTCATATAGGAAAAACTGATGCGCGACAGCGCGCCGAAGCCTGAAATTGTAGAGTTACAGATAATTCAATAAAAGACCAAAAAAGGTAAGACTCCATTGACAGCTATTTTAAAAGAACTAAATAGTGTGAAAATACGCAGTAAAATGATATGATATTGTGTAAAAACGTTACAGGATCCTATGGAAATAAAGGTGATGCTAAATATAAATGCAGAAAATCACAAACAGAATGGAAAAATAGTATAAAGTGATGCAAAACATGAATGCAGAAAATCAAGAACAGAATGGAGAAATAGTGTACAATGAAATGTAAGTAGTATAACACTACACCATACTGCAGCTATATTATTATTGTAGCACGAATGGGTCGGCTCGACCGGGGAAGGACCACAGGCTCACAGGATACCAGCGTAAAATAGCACCTCAATGCTTCTGTATTTGTATATTGAGTGTAAAGAACCGGTGAACCTTTTTATTGAATACGAGACATTCCATCTTAGTCTGCAATGGTGACAATGCATCTGCATTTTGATTCTTAATCGAGGATAGTTATAGATATATATGGACCACAGCATCCACTTACCATCAGGTGGAATGTGAGCTCGTTAGTCACACTTATTTTGTAAAAAAAACTATATTGACTTTACCCATGGCTTCACCAATTACGAATCATCGAGTAACCAACGCGGAGTGCTGGTAATTGCGTTTTTGTTACTAACGAAACAAAATGTGGAGTGTATTTAACACTCCACATTATGTATCAACACATGTATCAACAAAACATCTTTATCAAGGAAATAAAACATAACTCAATATTTACAGAAGCATTTTAAATACTTTCTTGTTTATATAACAGTAAGATAAATGGATATCCCTGTATTTCCTAGGCTCTTATAAAAGGCAAAGAAGGTAGGCAACGCATCTGCAATTCCCCTGGTGTTGCAGTTGTTTATGGGTGGCAGCCGACACACTTACGATCAGGTGAGCCGCAGGCTTGTTTATCCGCTCTTCTATAAAAAAAAAGAAATATTTTTAAAAATAAATTTTAGAGTCTTTGAAATGTTCCATTGTGTAAATCGATTTCTGCGTAGAGAAAGCCCCAATCAATTATGAGCGAATCAATTATGAAAGTGGCGTGACCTGATCAACATATTTGTTGAAAAAGTTCGCATGTCGATTTTATTATCGATGGATATTTATTAAGGGCTGACTTAACTGACTCTTCAAATCTGGTGGCTGAAATTTAAGAGAATGAATTTGAATTTATTCGTGACACGATTTTTTTGTCTTATGTGCGTCAACAATAGCCTAATCTTTTAAGATGCAGGAAATCGATGAATGCAGGGGGATCAGGACCATGTTTTGTGGCAATGCCTAGGGGAGGCCTATGTTCAGCAGGGAGCAGTGAGATGTAATGGGTTGTAATGATTATAATTCCACGTTATTTCATTTAGTAATCCTATACTTTGCTTACCGATACTGGTTGCCATTCGAGAATCTTTCATCCCCAAGGTTGCCAGTTCTTCGAGCTATATGGCCGTCTTATTGCCACTTCAGCTTACTGATCCTTAAACAACGAATTACTTACTCGTAAATCTACATTATATTAATTAAAATTGATATGTCTGTATGTAACATCAAAACTCAGAAGGTTACTTGCGAGATATCGAGATACTAATAACTATTTGTAAAATTTTTGTCTAACTGTCAGTCCGGGACAACCTTGAAATTAGATTTGGACTTCACAAACAGAGAGCAATACCAAGAGTGATATTACCTATATTTTGTCGGAAAAACTCGGAGATTGGTTTTCGTGTAAAATAAATATAACAAATTATTATAAAAGATGGTTATTTAAAAAATATAAATGACGTCACACTAAGAGATCTCACTCGTGGGAAGTCGGGGCGACATCTATTAATATACCTATGCGAGGAAGGTATTTTACAAATGCTATTATGAAATACAACAAAATAAATTACAACATACACAAATTAAAATTTAAAATTTTGTGCATAAAATCGTTCAATTGTCTCACTTTTTATTTAGCCAGGTCATAATTTATTTGACAGATAACTTGTACCTGACGATTCAAATATCAGACCTTAGTATTTAAATACTCGTATAGTAATGTGTCTCACGTTTTCCAAAGTAAATTGTAAAACATTTTCTATTTCATTTCAGAACACCAACAACAAAGTTTAAATTTGATTTTAACTTGATATAACTGCTGTTAGAAAATTACGTGTGCCTAACTACTGTCTACTATGTCCCTTTGGGTTTCGCCTAAGGCTTTCAATTTACGAAGAGGGAAAATTATATAAATATTGCATAATATTAAATATGTAATGTTCGGCAATGTTGTTTGACAAAGTAACATACCACGTCTAAAAGAAATTGATTCTTAAAATGAAATAAAATGAAATCAATATTGATTTTGCTATTAAAATATGTTTCTTCGCGGAAAAAGCCTACGCATACCCTTGTGGGGCCAAGGATGGGTTATATCGGATTCGCGCGGACTTAAACCTCATGATTGTCCACAAGCCACGGGAACGCTTTCGCACACATCTGCGTTCCACCACCGCAAGCCGCTCTTCGTTAGCCCCTTGGTCCTTCTCAAGCAAGGCACTCTGGAACACAGGCGTATCTTCTTACACAACCTTAATTTTTTAATTTTTACCAGCGCAATGGACCTCTTCGAGTTCCGATCTCTATTCAGGGTTTAACTTCTTTGGTACGCTGTGTCTAAGCATATAATTCAACAGCAATATTTTTTTTTAATATATAAGAGGGGGCAAACAAACAACTGCAACACAAGTGGAATTGCTGTTGGCGGTCTTTCAAAAAGGAGTAGCCCTTTTTTCTAGAAGGCCCCTGAGTAGTAACGTCGTATATATGGATTATTTTTATTTTTAGTTTTAAATTCGTTTTGTATTTTTAGTAATTTAAAATTTTAATAATAATAACTGCAAATCATTTACAAGCCCGGATACTTAAATATGAGATTTAGCTATTACAAGATTAGCCCGGACAGACAAACAATTTTTAAATGGGTATTTGTGTTATAATGGTATCAGATGAATATACGGCAGTTTGTTATTTCGATATTACAGACAGTCTCTTCAGTTTTATTTATATGTATACATGAAGATAATTAAGACTAGGAAGAAGCAGAAAAGATTAACCATTTGTAATAAATATTATATAATTCAAAAAACAGTGAAAACTAAATTCAGTTCAGTAATGATTTCTGATGTTGTAGTCATAGAATACTATAATGCTTGTAATTTATGTTTGTATGTATTCTATGTTTGTGGTAATGTTTTATTGATTTATACATTCTCGATTATGGGACCGCTGCCGTCACAAATGCATACATTCAAGCGCATGGACGCGTATTCACACACATATACACACTTTCGCATAGACACAAACGCGCGTGCGCCCACTCACACGTACACACAATGCACGCACGCACGCACAGACCCACTGACACAGACACAGACAAGCTCAGTAAAACGTAAGGTTTTTTTTATAGGATTAGGGTGAGAAACGATCACACAGTCTACCTGATGGCAAGTGGTTGCTGCAGCCCATAGACATCTACATCTGTCCTCTATTACAAATCAAAATGCAGATGCATTGTCACCCGTGAGGACGGAAGATAATAGAAGCTATAAAAATATATAAATTAAAAAATCTACAAATGACAAATTAAAGTAAATCCTAACTGCCCGTAACTCTTTTTCCTTCGAACGTAACCAATTGAAACTTATTTCGCTCAGGGATAGGAAACCTCGTCCCTTACAGGTAAGGTCCAGCAATAAATTAAGCCCTCATAAAGAGTTCATATCATAAAATTGTATATCACCGTTCCCGGATTGCTTTTTTTTAAACGAAGGACTCATAAATGTATAACAGGATATTGCTAGTTAAGTAATAATATTCGACTAAAAACATTTTCACAGGAGGATGACAATACAAGGAAGTATACACGTGTGGTGGTGGCGCAAGGGAACCCAAATCCCATATATTATTATACTGTGGGTGTTGTAAGAGGCGAGAGGAAATGAAACAGCAGATGGGCTTAATATCTTCTTAAAAATATTTTACTGCTGCACTTGCCAAGTCTTCCAACTATTACGAATATCCACTACTAAACATAGGCGTCCGCCATAGATTGCTTTATAGAGGTATAAGGCAATTTATGGGGGAAGCCTATGTTCAGCAGTGAAATTTTAATATGTAATTATTGATATGAAATTGTAAATGTAATGATAAATTGCGTGCATGAATAAATGAATGATGACACAAAAATAATCTCTACCCTTTGATTGATTTAATGCTCAGTTTCGAGCAAACAGAATCTAAGACTCAAATCTTTCTTGTGATTATATTGTGCGGGACAACAAATAGTGATACATAAATAAGACAAAAACATTTATATTAATGGAATAAATATTATAGTTAGTTTGTACTTAGATAGGATAAACATTTATATTAATAAAGATTATAGTTTAGATAGGATATAAGCATTTTATGTTAAGAAAATAATAGTGTAGAGCTTATATTTGTGTAATAAAATTAGTTGGTCACTTTGTATAATAGAACTAGCTTAAGGTAAACAATGTAAACAATGACTCAGTAAGATATAGAACTAGCTTAAGACAAACAATGTAACGGGACTCAGCATCGTCACTTGCTCTGTCACGCCTCGCGCTGATTGTTCGACGCCATTTGTACGATGCGTCGGCCGTATCTATTAACCCAGCCCGAGGCGGTATAAAAGAGGGGCGATTTTCGTCGTTCGACACAGTCGGCGGCCAGCTACCTCAAGGAAAACACCAAATATAGAAGAAAGAAAAATATCGCAGCGGTTTTATTCTCCACCAATCCAGCACACAAATGTGCCTGTAGGGCACATTTAATGGTCCTTCGCCAGCCGAATATTGTGGGGAATAATTACCTGAAGAAAAATAATTAAGAAGACTCCTCGGAAATCGTTTTTCAAGACTCAAGATTATTCAGCTGACAGCATGGCCGTTACGCGCTCTGAGGGAAGGGGCAGCAAGCCGTCGTCGTCCAAGGCTACCACCTCGGCGACCGGTACCACCAGTGCGGAAGCCAGTACGGAATCGACAGCTACAGGGACGACTGCCACGGAGACTTCAGGGTATACAGACACCTCCGCGGCGACTGATCCATCAACCGTGACTTCCGCCACCGCAGCGACCACTTCGTCCGCCGCCACCTCAGCCTCAGCCTCAGCCGCAACCGCCGCCCCCGCCACGCACCCCGCCAGCGCCGTCGCTCCTTCCGTAACACCATCCGCGGCGACGACACTAACTGCGGGTGCGAAGGCCAAACAGCTGATGAAGCCGCCCGCTACTGTCACCAGAGCAACTCACCGAGAAACAGAAACTTCTACAGTGAAGCGAGCCATAAGAAGCACCGCCGGTCCATCAAAGCAAACCGGGCTACAGGAACCCCGCCCGCCCAGCAAGAAGGGAGGTGGAGGGGGA
Organism: Parnassius glacialis; assembly: GCA_033319125.1. Classification (NCBI taxonomy): domain Eukaryota; kingdom Metazoa; phylum Arthropoda; class Insecta; order Lepidoptera; family Papilionidae; genus Parnassius; species Parnassius glacialis. Next base: position 60,611,582 of record JAVANC010000001.1, on the reverse strand, counting down.
TCTACACGCAGTAGAACGAAGCAGCTCAAGCTTGCAAAGGCGAAAGAAGATTTACTACGCCTTCAAGTGGAATTAGCCGCAGCACGCCTTGCTGCCTTAGAAAGGGAAGACTCAGAAGAGGAGGAGGAAGAAGAAGATGTCGCATCTCTCTACTCAAGATCAGAAGTCAATACAAGAGTGGACGACTGGTTGGAGAATCAAGTGAATCGCCCGGTGTTAGCAATCACCAACGAACCTCACCATGCCATAGAAGAACCAACAGCCGCCCACGCAGAAGAACCAAGGCACAAAGAAACACATCAGTCACCGGCGGGAGGTCAAACTGACGTAGCCATATTCGCCACCAAGATCTCCAACGTAGTGACGACACTGAAGACTTTGGGTTGTTTTAATTACATGTACAATCCTGAACTCGCGAAGACAATAGTAGACAAACTGACGCCAACTCTGCGTTATAGATACTACGACTTCTCAGCCATGCAGCCACGTGAAGACCCTTGCCTCATCAAGATAGAGAAGTTCTTCAAAAGGGAAGCAGAACTTTGTGGACCCTACGCGCTGCCCGAACAGATGACACCGCCTATTACAGCCGCACCACAAAGGAAGACTCAAAGGATCAACAACGTGACTGAGAGGACATACATACCAAGATGCGTCGTATGTGAAGATACGGGGCACACCAACGCCACAGAATGTGAACAATTCAAGAAGTTAGATGCAAATGCAAGATGGGACATGGCCAAGTCCAAGCGCCTCTGCTTCAGGTGTCTTCGCTATAGGAACAAGACACACCACTGCCGACCCAAGCCATGTAATGTCAACAGCTGCAAGTACTCTCACCACAAGATGCTGCATTACGAAAAGAAGTCAGAAGATTCAGAAGCACCGGCAACCGGAGAAATTACGGGTGGTACACGATGCTGCAGCCAAGACCAAAGGGGTGGCAGTTAATGACATGCTACTCAAAGGGCCCGACCTACTACAATCGCTACCAGGTGTCGTCATGCGCTTCCGACAACACATGATCGCGGTTACGGCGGACATCAAAGAGATGTTCATGCAAGTCAAGTTGCGAGAACAAGACAGGGACGCACTGCGGTACCTGTGGCGTGGGGATCGACGAGACAACCAACCTCCGGAAGAGTACAGAATGACATCATTAATTTTCGGAGCATCGAGTTCGCCTTCGACAGCAATATACGTCAAGAACCTAAACGCCAAACAGCACGGGGAAACTCACCCAGAAGCCGCAGCAGCCATCATAATGAAGCTTTACGTCGACGACTACTTGGACAGCTTCAGAACCCTCGAAGATGCCAAACGCATCACAAAGAGTGTACGAGCCGTGCACATGAAAGCCAGCTTCGAGTTGAAACAGTGGAAATCAAACTCAGCATCACTCCTAGAAACACTTGGAGAAGACAGCCAGATAGAAGACATGGAACTCTACAAAACAGAAGAAAAGATGGAACGAGTTCTGGGTGTTGTTTGGAAGATCCACTCGGACGAACTCACCTTCAACCTCAACTTAGCCAAAATACCCTCAACACTCCTAGAAGGGAAGCAGCCGACGAAAAGCGAAGGACTGAGAATAGTGATGTCGCTCTTCGACCCGCTCGGATTCGCCTCGCCTATCACCATCAGGGCAAACAACTCCTCCAGGAAGTCTGGCGTAGAGGAACAGCATGGGACGACAAGATCGACGAAGACCTGGCAGAGCAGTGGAAAATGTGGATGGAGCATCTGGAAGGCCTCCACGAAATAGCAATCCCGCGACAATATCTTCACTACAGTGACGCGGCCTCCCTAGAACTCCACGTCTTCAGCGATGCCAGCGAGTCAGCTTATTCTGCGGTCCTCTTTTGGAGAGCTGTAACAGCAGTAGGCGAGGTCCACCTATCCCTTATTGTGGCGAAAGCAAAGGTGGCACCGTTAAAACTGACGTCCATCCCAAGATTGGAGCTACAGGCAGCAGTCATGGGCACCAGGCTCGCAGAAACAGTAGTCGAAGAACACGAGAGGAAACCTGACCGCAAAGTATTCTGGACGGACAGCAAGACAGTACTGACCTGGATAAGGACAGGGTCACGTTCATATAAGCCCTACGTGGCTCACCGTCTAGCAGCAATAGAAGAGAGTTCCAAAGTTAACGACTGGCGCTGGGTTCCGACAAAGATGAACGTGGCGGACGACGCCACACGAGACGTACCAGCAGCATTTAATAAAGAACATCGATGGTTTAAAGGGCCTGACTTCTTATACCTAACAGAAGACTTCTGGCCGACAGAAACCACAAGAGCAACAGCGGAAGAACCTTCCGACGAAGAAAGGACACATTACGTGAGCAACAAAAGAAGATTGAGGCTTGCCGAAGGTCTACCTGATCCAGCGAAGTTCTCCAACTGGGACCGACTCCGATACTCAACCGCACGTGTTCTACAGTTCATTCAACTCTGCAGAAACACCAAACAGAGAGTCAACTACAAACGAACAAAGAAGAATAAAGAGGCTGATCCCACTTGGAAAAAGAACAAAGCTACAGTGAAATATCAGGCGCACATGACGACAAAGAAGCAGTCGCCAGAAGACATAAAGCCGCTAATGGTCTCAGCCGAGCTGCTTAAGACAGCTGAAGAGCTTCTGATGCGATCCTCCCAAGAAGAATCCTTTGCGGAAGAAATAGACAGCCTAAACAGCGGGAAGCCGATCAATAAGGAGAGCCGCCTTCGCCAGCTCAGCGTCGAGTCAATAAACGGCACACTACGACTTAGAAGTCGTATTCGAGCAGTTTGCGACATGGAGGAAAAATTCAAGAACCCGTTGATAATTGACGGTGATCATCACACAGTCAAGCTCTGGGTGCAGGCTATACATCGGCAACTCCATCACGCCGGTGTAGAAGCCACAGTCAACGAGTGCCGGCAGCAGTATTGGGTACTGAGACTGCGCCCTATCGTACGCACAATAATACGAAAATGCCTATTCTGCAGAATGAAGACGCAAGTACCGCCGCATCCGAGAACCGGGGACCTGCCAACGTGTCGCTTGGCTCACCACAAGCGCCTCTTCACCTACACCGGGGTGGACTATTTCGGACCTCTTTCGGTGACCGTCGGACGAACTCGACAAAAGAGATATGTGGCCATTTTTACATGTCTCACTACGCGAGCCATACATCTAGAAGTTGCCGGCTCACTTAGCGCTGACTCCGCGGTAATGGCCATAAGGCGGATGATCGCACGGCGAGGCTGCCCGACAGAAATATGGTCAGACAACGGCACCAACCTGAGGGCAGCCGATAAGGAACTACGACAGGCGGTCGACGCAGCGACCGCAGAAGAAGCAGCAAAAAGGACTATCTCCTGGCGCTACATCCCGCCTGGAGCTCCATTTATGGGCGGAGCCTGGGAGCGAATGGTTCGCTCCGTCAAGACCGCTCTTATCGCGACGTTGCACGAACGTCATCCGACGGAGGAAGTCCTCACGACACTGCTGGTAGAAGTGGAATACACCGTCAACAGCCGACCGCTGACTCACGTCTCAGTCAGTCCAGAGGATCCCGAAGCTCTCACTCCTAACCACTTCTTGTTGGGAGGACCGGGACGAGTACCACAGCCAGGCACTTTCACCGAACGAGACGCCCTCTCACGGTCAAGTTGGCGAGCTGCGCAGAGGCTAGCCGACACCTTCTGGTTACGCTGGGTGAAGGAGTACCTCCCTGAGCTCCAACACCGGCGGGAGCCCCACGGACGAGGCCAAGCAGCACGCGTCAACGACCTCGTACAGATCGTCGATCCCAACCTGCCTCGCAACGTGTGGATACGAGGAAGAGTCATCGCTACATATCCAGGTACCGACAACGTCGTGCGGACTGTGGACGTGCTAACTAAGGAAGGTGTCCTACGCCGGCCAGTAAGGAAGCTTGTGATCCTGCCTCTATCTACGGACGTCGAGCCCGCACCGGAAGCTGATGCGACGCGGTCGCACGGCGGGAGTGATGTGCGGGACAACAAATAGTGATACATAAATAAGACAAAAACATTTATATTAATGGAATAAATATTATAGTTAGTTTGTACTTAGATAGGATAAACATTTATATTAATAAAGATTATAGTTTAGATAGGATATAAGCATTTTATGTTAAGAAAATAATAGTGTAGAGCTTATATTTGTGTAATAAAATTAGTTGGTCACTTTGTATAATAGAACTAGCTTAAGGTAAACAATGTAAACAATGACTCAGTAAGATATAGAACTAGCTTAAGACAAACAATGTAACGGGACTCAGCATCGTCACTTGCTCTGTCACGCCTCGCGCTGATTGGTCGACGCCATTTGTACGATGCGTCGGCCGTATCTATTAACCCAGCCCGAGGCGGTATAAAAGAGGGGCGATTTTCGTCGTTCGACACAGTCGGCGGCCAGCTACCTCAAGGAAAACACCAAATATAGAAGAAAGAAAAATATCGCAGCGGTTTTATTCTCCACCAATCCAGCACACAAATGTGCCTGTAGGGCACATATATTGACACACTTTATGTTACGTTTCATTTATTTTGTATTTTCTTTTGTTTTATAAAAGTTTATCTGATATAAATAAGCTAACTAACACCCGCAACTAAGAGACCTACGATCTTAAACATCACAGTCTGTAATTATACTGGCTCTTCATATGTTTCAGATCTGAACAAAAACAGTACACGCATTGCCGTTTGGCGGTAGAAATAGGATAGGGTTAGTATATAACCAGATGGTTTCCTACGCAGAAAAGAACGTACAAAAGAAGTGTATATAATTATTTAAGCCGCGGACAAGGTGAAAAATAAACCACTGAACGAAACAACGATACCATATAATATACAGATACGCTATGTTATTTGTAATGTACTTAAATCTTTCGACGTGAAAGGAAAAGGGAGAATTCCCGCCGGGCAGGTAGTTCGGAGCTATTCTATATATACTTTTTTTTAATTAAAAACTTTGATTGAGGCTTCGATGTATTTCACTTGCGTGGTGATGACAGCGCCGCTACAAAGCAAATTTTCCCGCTACTAACAGATTGAATTTCCTAAAAAACACAACAAATGAATCGAAAAAAGCAAGCAGCAAATTGGAAAATATTGCGTAAAGTTGTCCTTTTTGTGGTTGTGGTAGTGGTGTTTGTGTTCATATCTTGAAACATTTATTATGTAACATATCATCCAGAGGGTGTCGTAAGAGATGACAGAAGGAAACAGATCAGGAGGTGGGCAGAAGTATCTTCGTAATAACTACTAAAATTATAAATAATACTTTGTTTGTCAACCCGCTTGCCAAGCTAGGCAACTATGGCAAATGTCCCCCCTGTGATGTGGTCAGTGAGAAGACCTATGTTCAACAGTGGACTTTAATAGGCTGTAATGGAGATATGAACATAAATTCACTATGAAGTTTTGCCTTTCCACATCTTCAGGGTATATAAGTTCTTATTAACACACATAAAATGTCCAGGCCGGTGACGGGGAACAGCTAACAAACAGGTACAAGACAAGAGAAGTACTGCAATCCTGTCAAGCGTAGCGATTAATTAACATATAACGGGAATGGCCCATGTTCATCAGTGGGCTCCTGATGGAGAAGAAACATGACCTCTTTAGTATTCTATAAAAAAACCTTCTACACTTTTAATTGCTCTGTCCAGTCTTATTATTACAAAAAAACTACACTACTATTAGCATTATGATACTCAATACGTACAGGTATTGAACATACTTGTAAACTTACAGAAATAATTAAGTCTTCGTAACAAACTTCAAAAATTTCAATGTAACTAAAGAATTCTTAACTCTTCATACATTAACTTAATTTTTGTCATTATAATAAAATCACCATAAAATTTAGAGCGAATAAACAAAAAGTTTCTAAGTAATTCGGTTCCATCGTAAGAGTCACACGCCTATGAATACAGTATCTAAATTAGGGAAGATAAACTTTGGAAACTTTTAGGAAATTTAAAATATCAACGTCGGAAAATTTCTTGCAATGCTATTGATTTATTCATCTACATGAGCTTATTAGACAAACTTTTCTGTGATCTGTTTTATTTATTACTTTACTTTAATATTATTTAAATTATATTCTGTTTAGGCTTAAAAATGGTCATTTGAGACGGCACCCAATCACGTTCCACTTAGGGAATCGCCCGATGGTACCAGTTGTCACGCATGTCGCGGGGAGGGGGCAGCGGTATGCAGCTTGCGGGCGTTTGGCGCTGGTGGGCGAGAGACAGTAGCTTGAGAGCAGCGGTGTGGTCAATTAGCGTATTATGGTGACCGCTGCATATATTTCGCGCGACCATTTTTTTTGGTTTATGGTTTAGATTTTTAGCATTTGTGCGCGTTACTTCGCTACTGAATTTGTGGTTTCGTGAAGACCACCTCGGATTAGTTGTCTTAGTTGTAAGTGCGTGACAAGAAGCTTGTATTGAATTTGACTGATTAAAGTAATTTCGTTTGAAAGTAATAGCGTCAATTGTATAGTGATTGCGTGTTGAAGTGAATTTTACAATATTTAACTTGTTCGTGCGACGTGGAAACTTGCGTGCACGCCGAGTAGAGATACGGTATGGAATTTGAAGCTCGCATTTCATTTCGAGGGCGTGGCTCGGTTAATCGTTTTTGGAAGTCATTATTTAATTGTACCGTCGCGTTAATAGCCTTTTGTGTGTTGACTCTGTAGTTAGTTTGCTTCTCAGCTAGGCTGATTTTGAATTCTTATTGCGGCGTAGTATTTAATATCGTACGACGGAATTTAGTTTGTTGTTTGGGAACGCTGAACTTTGTGACCCGAGAGAAGGTCGCGTGTGCTCGATTATAAATTGTGCTACGTGAACCCGGAACCTTGAATATTAAACCTTTGGACTACTGTTCGTTATTTGTGTCGGGTGCCACGTGTTTGAAATTCGATGAGCGTTGAATTGAAGACCAGTCTTGGTCCGCCTCTCGGATTCAGCTGTGAGGTCAACAGTGTGGAAAAAGAAGGCTGGACTTAAGGGCACATCAACTGTAGTGTCAGAGTTCCTCACACGTCATCGACAATCTCTGTTCATGCTTGCTCGAAAGCGTCTGGGCATCCGCAACTGCTGGACTGTTGACGGAAATATTATTATAAAGACTCAAAATGGGTTACGCCATCGCATTACTACTGAGGAAGACCTTTCGGCTGTTGTTGGTGCTTCAAACAATTAATATAATGATGCTGTCAGAGGCGAGAAGTGTCCATCTGCTTCCCCCGTAGCTGCGGCCTCATCTGACCAGCTGTCGAAGACTAAGAGATCCGCTAGACATAAAAAATAATCCTCATTGTTGTATGCATACATTCTGTGTAGTTTATATTCACTTCCAACAATTCGCACTTCATATTGTCTCTGTTCGTTACATATTTCCTTAAAGGTACTTTTGTTTGTGATCTATAGGTATGTGAATTTCTTTCTGTGGTGGGTACCTTTATCATTTTCTTGAATGTTTTTATTTAAAATGTTACTTTTGCTAACATAGTTCAGTATGTTATTAATGTCAACAATATTCAGCGGCACATATCTAACACTGACATATTGTCAGTGTCATGATATAGTAAGTTGTCAGAGATAGGCAAAGATCGCACGACCATACAGCTTTTTTATTGTATTACTTTGGTTAGCTTATTCCTCACTGTCATTCACTTATTGCATTGGATTTTGTTTTAGCCATATAAATAATTTTCTGGCCATTTTTAGTTAATTTTCTTTTTAATTTTATTTTTAGTTTGTTTTCGAATATTGTTTTTAATGTGTTTCTCCTAAGTTTTTATTTAGTAAGTAATAAGTTATTTATTTTTAGGATATCGTACTAAAGTTTCACTAAATAATTACTAATTTGTAATAATCGCTTGCTTGATTTCACTATCTCAGTTTTTAATACTTATGTTGTTGATTTGTTATTTGTGATTAATGATGTCCAGATTTCTTTCTTTTTTTTGCACTAATTGAAAAAAAAATAATGTTATGGTTATATGTTATGGTAATATTCTGTTATGGTTAACTGGCGGGATTGGTAGTAGACATAATATTGCCTTTTTTATTATTTTTTTATTATAATATATACGTGTTATTTTGATATTTACTTATATTTTATATTGTACTTATGTAGGTATATTTGTTTATAATGTCCGATGATGAATCATTCTATTCTGCTAACGATTCTTCAACAAGCTTTGACTCTTTCGATGAGCCGGAAACTCTCCGCAACGTGCTTGATAAATCTTTAGAACATCTCCCATCTTCTTTTAAAGTCTGCCATTTGAATGCACAGAGCATACCCTCTAATTACTCCGACCTTTTAGATACTTTCACTTCTGCCTCTTCAAATGTGCAGGCCATTCTAATTTCTGAAAGCTGGCTGAAGCCCTCTCTTTCAAATGTTTCTTACGGCTTACCAGGCTTTGTCTTGATTAGAAATGATAGATTAGGCAAGGGTGGGGGAGGTGTTGCAATTTATCTACGGTCCGACTTACGTTATTCTGTAATTGCATCCTCACCTTCACAATACTCTGCTCCGGCTGAATATTTATTCTTAGAAATTCAGGTAAGGCGTTCCAAATTAGCACTTGGGGTTGTTTACTGTCCTCCTTCTGTTGATTATTTCTCCAGCCTAGAAACGGTCTTAGAATCTGTATGTGCAGACTATACATATCACATTATTATGGGCGACTTCAATACTGACCTCCTCAAAACTTCTTTGCTATCAAGTAAGCTCATAAATGTCTTGTCTTCAGTAAATTTATCTATCCTTCCCTGCTCTCCTACTCACCATAACCTTGACTCCCCGGATACCTGGCTAGATCTAAAAATCACGTCCTGTCCTGATCTAGTCAATAAATATGGTCAGTTGTCAGCTTCCAGTTTTTCGCGTCATGATTTGCTTTACCTTGCATATAGGTTGAAGTTTGCAAAAGTTGAACCCGAGATACTTTTGGTTCGTTGTTACAATAAAGTTAACCCAACGAAGCTTCTGATTGATGCAAAGGCCATCGACTTCTCACCTGTGTATTGTGCGTCATCAGTTGACGATAAAGTATCTATTTTCACTAAATTAACACTGAAACTGTTTGATGCGCATGCACCGGTGAGATCTATTAGGGCTAAGTGGCCTCCAGCTTCGTGGATAACGAAGGGAGTGCGCATGGCGATGACTCGACGTAACCGAGCTTTCAGAAGGTTTAAGCGTGACAGGAGCAATGAGAATTGGGACTTGTACAAAATTGCTCGCAATCGTTGCAACCAAATGGTAAGGGCGGTAAAGCGTCGTTACTTCTTCGACAATATATCTAGCGCTTCTTCGGCAGATACTCGGAAATTTCTTAATTCTCTTTGTCTATGTAAATCCTCCACTATGAAACATAATATCCCGTTCCCTCTAAATGAAATAAATTCCTATTTTTCAACAGGTTCTTCACTCTCTCCAGTTATTAAGTCCAAGTCAATCCTAGAAATTAATTCCAAGGCCAAACCTTTACAAATACCCTTCTTATTCTCGCTTGTCTCTGTTAACGATGTTCATAAAACATTTTCTTCTATTAAATCAAAAGCAGTGGGTTGTGATAATGTGAGTCGTACTATGATCTCTTTAGTTCTCGAACTCTTTCTTCCAGTCATTACTCACATCATTAATATTTCTCTGTTGTCAGGGATATTTCCTTCTATGTGGTGTAAAGCCTATATAATTCCGCTTCCTAAAATTTCAAACCCCTTGCAACTCAATAATTATAGACCTATTTCCATTCTTCCATTCTTATTAAAGATCCTGGAGTCTATAGTACACCGGCAATTATCAGGTTTTATATATAATAATAACTTGCTCACTCAATTTCAGTCGGGCTTTCGTCCCGGACATAGCAACACCACTGCACTTCTTAAAGTTACAGAGGACATTCGGGAAGGCTTGGAGAATAGAAAGGTCACTGTGCTTGTTCTAGTGGACTTTTCTAATGCCTTCAACATGGTTGACCATGATATTCTCCTCACTATGCTCGGTAATCTAAACTTCTCCTCCATTGATTTAAATTGGTTCTCTTCCTACCTTTGTGGTCACCAACAAGCTGTTCGAGTTGGTAATCATTTGTCTGACTGGTGTCAACTTGTATCTGGCGTGCCACAGGGTGGAATATTATCTCCTTTATTGTTCTCTATTTTCATTAACTTCCTTTCCTCTCATCTTTGCTGTTCTTACCACTTCTACGCCGACGATTTGCAAATTTATACTCAGACTGATGTTGATCACATTAATAATGCTGTTATCAATATTAATACACATTTATTAAATTTAAGCAATTGGGCTAGCAAATTTGGCATCCAAGTGAATTCTAACAAATGCCAAGCAATTTTAATAGGAAGTGCTCGTCAGTTATCTAAACTTGATATTTATTCTGTCGCTCCTGTCATGTTTGATGGATCATGCATCCTTTATTCCAGCACTGTGAAAAACCTAGGCCTCTGTATGGACTCAACCCTCAATTGGTCCACTCACATTCAAACAATAAGTGCTTCAGTTATTGCTAAGTTGAGTGCCCTAAATCGCCTTAGAAACTTCCTTCCGGTCAAGGTAAAGATAACTCTGGTGCAGTCTCTTATTTTGCCCATTATTGATTATGCTGATGTGTGTTGTACTGATCTTAATGAGAACCTTCTAGACAAGCTGGATCGTCTTGTAAATAACTGTGTCCGATTCATCTTCTGTCTTCGCAAGTTTGACCATGTTTCCTCCTTTAGATTTCAGCTAAATTGGCTTCCCATTCGCCAACGGAGGCAAGTCAGGACACTTCTCACACTTTTTTCTATTTTATTCGACAATCGTTGTCCTGACTATTTGAAACATAAGTTTCAATTTCTATCTGATACGCATAAAATACCTCTACGTTCTTCGGAGACTCTTACGCGCTCCATTCCACTTCACCGCTCCGGTTTCTCTTCTTCCTCGTTTGCTATACGAGCTGCGCGACTTTGGAATGCACTGCCTGAAACTTTGAGACAACGCTCCAACAAAGTAACATTTAAAAAGTATGTTAAAGAACATTTTTTGAAAGTCGTAAAGAATTCCTAAGTTGGCGTCATCATCTTAGTTAATCTGTGTTAGTAGCTAATTTCATCATCATATGTTTTTTACGTATATATGTATATTTGTGTGTATATATGTATTTATATGTGTATATATATGTGTGTATGTGGTATATATATATATATATATATATATATATATATATATATATGTATATGTATATGTATGTATGGTATATGTATTTTTTTACCTTTATGTTTATATGCTATAATTTCTAAATTCATTATATTTCTTATTCTTTACTGTTATGTATTATTATAACCGCCTTCGATGTTTTTCCACTCCTCAAGAATGACAGGCAGAGAATGCTTTAAGCATTATGTCCGCCTTTTGTATTTATATATTTTATAAGGTTCAAAAGATGTTAAATAAATAAATAAATAAATAAATTGGTTGACTTTAAAGTTAGTTAAATTTACGATAAGTTGATAGACTGAAAAGTCCGCTGTAGTGATACAACATGGTGGGGCTGCACCGGACCAGGCTGCAGCCCGGTCACCTCAGCTGGGTCAGGTCACATATATAAACACACCACTAAACATCACTTTACATGCACCTACCCTACCTACGGCCTGACCGAGCCTTGGAGCGGTCTTCGATTCGGATCAAGGTACGTACTATTTATTTACCTAGCCTTCTCCCTATTGTGTAGTATGATAGGACACTCCTCCATAAGGCCGTAGGATCCCGTCCTTAGTTGTCCGTCTAGTCTACAGCTGTATGAGCCCCTGTATGATCGACCTTTGTCGGGACAGCTAGAGGCGTGTACATTTTTGGTAGCAGAGCGTGGTTTGGATTGGTTTAATTTTGTGTCTAGAATTACGTCCGGCCGTAATACGTAATAATACGCAAAATATTTCATATTTGTGGCGGTTGTGATTAAGAAGGCGAATTTAATGTGCTCTTTGAATACTTGTAACTTATCATCATCATCATCTTTACAGACCTTTACAAGTCCACTGCTGAATATAGGCCTCCCCCAAGAAATGCCACAAAGCACGGTCCTGAGCCACCTGCATTCATCGACTTCCTGCATATCTTACCAGGTCGTCAATCCATCTAGTGTGGGGATGCCCAACACTTCGCCTGCCGGTACGAGGCTGCCACTCGAGAACCTTTTTTTTATAGGATAAGGGTGACAAACGAGCACACAGTCCATCTGATGGTAAGTGGTTACTGCGGCCCATAGACATCTACATCTATCCTCAATGACGAATCAAAATGTAGATGCGTTGTCACCCGTGAGGACTAAGATGGAATGCCTCGTTTCCAGTAAAAAGGGCTTCCGGCCACCTTCTTTCTTATACTTCAAAACTAGATTGTACACCAGTGCATGTTGCCAGTGACGGCCTTTGAATCTGAGACGTGGTGTTTAACTGCTGGTATGAGGAAGCTCAAAGTCGTTCAGAGAACTATGGAAAGGACTATTCTGGACGTTTCTCTGCGTGATAGACTTAAAAACGAGGACATCCGCAGTAGAACCAGAGTAACCTACATAGCCCAAAGGATTAGTAAGCTGAAGTAGCAAAGGGATGGCTATATAGCTCGAAGAACTGACAACCGATAGGGAAGAAAGGTTCTCGAGTGGCAGCCTCGTACTGGTGGGCGAAGTGTAGGGCGTCCCTCCACTAAATCGAGTGACGACCTGGTAAGATATGGAAGAAGTCTATGGATGCAGGTGGCTTGGGACCGTGCTTTGTGGCATTCCTTGGGGGAGGCCTATGTTCAGTAGTGGACTTGTGAAGGGTTGTAATGATGATGATGAAGATGATCATCTACCAGTTGGTAAGTGGATGCTGTGGTCTATAGACTTTAGATGTAGATCTAGATATCAAAATGCGGATTCATTGTCACCACTTAGGGTTTAGATGGTTTTTTTCACTCGTTTCCAGTGGAAAGGGTTTCCGTGCCTCACTCACACTCACCATATGAAACACCGCAAATTTAGGCTTCTAAATTTTACTCTGATGTTCTGTGAAAGCATGATTTTTCATAATATAGCTGGAGCACGGCTCAACTACGTATATAAATTATGTATCGTGTATATGGAGTGTAGAGTAGAAGGAGAACCATCTTATAAGGGGCGAAAGTTGAAAAAGTGTCCTACTATTTACTGAAAATAGAGGTTCCAAAACCTACCACAACAGCGCTGGCGTCTGAAAAACTAAGATATGAAGATAGCTGTTGTGAAAGGAGTGGAGTTAGGTAAATTCAAATATTTAAAATAATTCTGGACTATAGTAGTTAGTAAAATACCAGTATATAAAATATCAACTATTTACGTAGTACAAAACCAAGCGGATTGGTCGGTCCTTGTTTATTTCTCCATTATATTATTCTAATTTATTTTTGGCGCTTTTTTTAAATTTATCCTATACTACTGCAGCGCCACCCTTATTGGACACGTTTTTAGGGACACTTTTCATATATAGAGATGGTCCTCCTTCTACTCTACACTCCATAATCGTGTATTATACTTAGTTTTCAAGTTTTATGGTATACGTGTCGAAATCTCCAGAACGATGACTAACCGAGTGGAAACAAAATTAATATCTCCAATTATTGTAGCTGATAAAAATAATGCAATATTATTCATTAAGCACAATTCAACACAACTAAGCCCAATATTGAGACCTGGAATTAATATTGACTCGAAATTCAATCTTTGGATTGTCACGCAAGCTAAATTAAAATATTTTAATTAACATGCAATACAGAACATGATTATTAAATAAATGATGCATGTTACGGAGTAGGAGAATTTTCATACTAATGGACGACGCAAATTGAGTTTAGACGGGAATCCGGGACTCGGCAAATATGAAGTTAATTATGTGTATAATTCCTGATACGTAATATGGCATTGTAATTTCATTTCGGATAATCTACCGCGTCTTCTAGAGATAGTTACTTGGATAGATAAATATAATAGTAGTAGTTTTTATAACATTGCCTTTCGCAGCAAAGAACAGAAATTATGACAAATCCTCTCTACAAGAGGACTGCCCAAATACAATAGCGGATTTTATGTTCGACGAATAATGGAGATTAAGAATATTACGACCATAAATAAATTATTAGCAGGTAACCTTTATACGTATATTAATTATCTTGAGCCGATTTTATTTGTTATTTATTCTACTCTATGCTACTGTCAGTGTTAAGCCGGCTAAAACGATTTTTTTGAAGGTGGAACTTTTCTTCAAATTTATAGTAAGCCTTAAATTTGAAGGAAAGTTTAACTCTTATGGGTATTTTTTATATAGAAGTGAGAGTAGACGAGCATGCGGCTCACGTGCAACACCGGGTGAATAAAAAAGCTTGTATGGCCTTCTAAAAAGGAGAAATCGTTTCTTGAAGGTCCCTAAGTCGCGTATTAGTCCGGAAAATTCGACGATGGTAAACGATCCCACAAAGAAGTGGAGGACCGCCAAATACTCAAATGGTGTAGATGATATCATGGGTTTGAAAACGTTGTGATGTTTTTTTAAGGAGAGTGTAGAGAACTGAAATCCCTTTTTACTGTACCTAATATTGTCATGCTTAGTCAACATTAGTGAAAACTAATCTTTTTTTTATAGGATAAGGGTGACAAACGAGCACACAGTCCATCTGATGGTAAGTGGTTGCTGTGGCCCATAGACATATACATTTATCCTCGATTACGAATCAAAATGTAGATCCGTCGTCACCCGTGAGGACTAAAATGGAATGCCTTGTTTCCAGTAAAAAGGGTCTCCGGTTCTTTATACTCACCATACGAAACACAGCAGCATTAAGCTGCTATTTTGTGAGAGCGTGCTCCTTCCCAGGTTGAGCCGACCCCTTCATGCAACAACCATAATATAGCTGCAGCATTTTTTTTTTTCCTTTTTAAAAAAAAAAGTTACCCCCACACTAGGATTTTCTCCTGTATCGCGGAGGCAGTTTACGAACATACATTGCACGAGGACAAACATCCAGACCAGGAACAATTATTTCTAGGCCATACAAATAGTTGTTCCGTGAGGGATTCGAACCCGCGGCCCCCGCTGGATGGCCGCTCGCCGCATGGCTCTACCGCGTTTAAATTAATAAGTCTAATTGAGGATAATGTTGATGTCTATGGGCCACAGCATCCAATTACCATCAGGTGGACTGTGTGCTCGTTTGTCACCCTACTTCTATATAAAAAGAAAAATATTGCCTCCAGGATACAGGAGAAAATCCTAGTAGCCAGTACTACTACCGTTATATTAAAACGGTCACTCTTAAGAAATTAAAAAATGCAACGCTTCATAAAAGTTTAAATGAGGTAATAATTAAATGAAAATATTTAGAAAGCGTACATTAAATGATGGCAGTGAATTAATTGCTTTTGCAATTTTCCATTTAGGAGTGCTTTTTCTGCCATTTAGGAGGATTTCAGTCACATATGTACGCACAAGAACAGAAGAATTAGGACCACTTATTATTTTTCTTCAATATCCTCCTGGCATTTTTTCTCTCTCTATTCGTAAATTTTCATCACAATTGTTTCAACTACTCCATAGATTGTCTCGGACAGACAGACAAAAATTTTTAAAAGTGGTTATTTATGTCTTAATAGTATGAAAATAACCATCGGAGCTTAACAAAAGTCATGTTCTATTATTACAGACAGAGACTTCAATTTTATTTATATGTATAAATATATAAAGACCACCTTTGCAGTATTCTGTTTCATAACTTTTTTCATACGATTCTGTAGAAAAATAAAATTTCTTTTAATTTAGTTTAGTGAACGCCGGGTTTAATAACCAACCTAAGATCTGTTACCTCACCGACGTTCTGGAGAACTCTTAATTATTGAACATGTAATTACAACTCTCCTTATTTTTAATCCAAGTCGCATGCATCGAAGACTTTAGTGTTATTTACAAATATTTAAGTTTCTTGTGGGATAAAAATGTTACGCTGGAATTTTTTTAACTGTTAATAGCTCTTATTGAATTAAGATTTTTTTTTCTTTAGAATACTGTCTGAAACTACGTCAGCTACACAACGGTGAAATTGTAGTACTTGCCACAAGGGAAACCATTTTAACTATTTACAATTTATCAATATTAAGCAAATTTCCTTTGTTCTTATCTGATATATAAATGTTTTTAACCTGAAAGAAAGAAAGAAATCTAGATCGGTCACAATCTATCAATGTATACGCTTTTACTACAAAGTCCCAGAAAATATGCAGGCCTTATCTATCAAAAGGTTTAAAATTTTTAGTAAGGGTTATTATACTACTTAGAGTACATGATTGATAATAACGGGAAGGAGGTGATCGCTAACATGCTGTTTCTTAATGTTTTCATACTAATTGTAAAAATATTATATTGTAAGTTGGCTTTTCCTAGGACAGAGAATTATTCCATACCATGCATAAAGCTCAAGTGACTTTCACTACTACTTTTCTATATTGAATAAAAATGATTGTATTCTATTCTATTTTAATCATAATACAATCAGACCCGAAAATCCAAGCCGAAATATTTCCAAGACTGACGTCTTTGTACTTCTCGTAGTATTATCCAATAGGCTACGCGATTGTCATGATGCTACTTTTTCCACTGCTTCTTGGCATAACTCAGGACGCAAGGCTTCAGTAGACTTCCCATATGTCTAAACTAGCAAGTAGACTAATTCTGCAGTTTGATGATTAAATATCTAACTAGTATTGAGACAGCTAAATTAGTTTAATTCAGTTATTTCCATTTGCTATGGGGAAATATGGCTGATTTATAAGCTAAGTTACTTGAGGCTAATATGGTCATCTTAAGCTTTGTCGTCCTAAACAACGATAACTAGGCGAAGGAAATAGACAAAAACACAAATTCGTATTCTATAACTAATATATTAAAAATCAAGTGGTAAGATTAAATATTTTGTACAACCGACTTCAGTATAAATAAAATGAAAACATCATCAATGTAGTCTAAGTCAATTAAATACGCATTTTTAAGGATAACTCAAAAACTGCTTGTCAGATCATGATCAAATTTGACTATAGCTCTCGACTAGCGACCACTATACCGTTTTGAATGTACTTTGTACTTTTGATGACATGAGAAGCACCAGCATTTAAATAAAAAAGGAATCAACAAAATCCAAAAAAACAAACAAAAAAAATGTGTTGGTTTAGTTTTTTTAATCTTTTTTGTTTGTATGGACGCTGTAGGTAATACAGATATGCTAATGAGTATGACATTTATGACAATGTTCACTTACTATCTTACTGATTTACTATCAGGTGGAAAGGTACTAGGTTAGTAACTTTAATATTGATTGAATGTTTCAAACTTTGAAAATCGCTTAAATCTGTCGTCATGAATCCCAAGAAATATTTTTCAATGTGTTCACAAACATACCAAGTCGGTCCGCTGTCAGTCTTACTTAAATATTAATTATTTCGGCTTTCTCTCAATACTTTAACATACCCCAAACCCTTCTCAAAACGACGATCTTTGAAGTGATTTGAACCATTAACTACATACATCCACGTTTGTATACAGCTGTACACGTCATCGTTGGAGCCACACGCAAGTGTGAGTAACGATCCAAGAGCGAGTCTTATCCGACACTACTGCGAAGATATCCCGGACATCAGTCTGAGCGAGATTAGAATGGCTCTCCAGCGCCTTAAAAGCGCAAGGCCCCAGGCGAGGATGGAATTACAGCGGAGCTTCTGAAAGCGGATGGAAAACCGGTACTTCAAGTCCTTCAGAAGCTCTTTAATTCCGTCCTCCATGGTGGCATTACACCGGAGGTGTGGAGCAGGAGTGCGGTGGTCTTGTTCTTCAAAAAAGGTGACAGCGCTCTCTTGAAGAACTATAGACCGATTTCCCTTCTGAGCCGCGTCTACGTGCTGTTTTCGAGAGTCATTACGAATCGTCTCGCGCGCAGACTTGACGACTTCCAGCCTCCCTAACAAGCCGGTTTCGGAAAGGGATTTAGCACCCTAGACCACATACATACCCTTCGGCAAGTTGTACAGAAGTCCGAGGAGTACAATTTGCCACTATATCTGGCGCATGTGGACTATGAGGAAGCCTTTGATTCCGTCGAAATTTGGGCGGTGCTGCAGTCCCTTCAGCGGTGCCAAGTTGACTGTCGGTATATCGAAGTGATGAAGTGTTTGTACAGTAGAACTACGATGGCTATCCGAGTACAGAACCAGAGTACGAAACCTATCCAATTGCAGAGAGGTGTAAAACAGGGTGATGTTATATCCCCAAAACTCTTCACCGCTGCATTCGAATACATTTTCAAGCTTCTGGACTGGAAAGGATACGGTATTAACGTATTACGGGCTCAACGAGTGGGCTACTTTTATGTCTATTGCTCGTGACGTCATGCAGGTTAATAACGCGCCATAGCGCTTTTCTCGATGTCGTCCTACTGTGACCTCTATTGGCCCGAAGTAAGTCCGGTGTATGTGAACGGACGTGCGTGATGAGCGAGGCGTGCGGACGGCAGGTTTCCTGTAGACGGTTATGCAGGCTTGGCTTTTCTTAGACGGCACGGTAGGCATCCTTTGACGACAGTTTTCACTACTGGACGTATTTTTCTTATGTATAATCTCTGTCTTAATTCGTTCACGACTGTTTCCACGCCTCCGTGATGCAACCTCTCGTGTACGTGTGCTATGTACAGACGAGTGTATGCGTGCTTTCCGTCTAATATGGGAAGGTCGTACGTGTCCTCCTCCACTTCTGATGCTGCTCTTATTCGACCTCTGAGGCGTAGGGTCCCCTCTTCATCGATGTATGTGCTCAGGTGGCTTAATTTGTCGTCGCCTCCCGGAACACTTCCGTTGGTGATCCTATTGAGCTCCTTCGTGAAGATTTCCCGCTGACTGGCTTGCACCCACAGTTGTTCGGCTCTCATATGATAAGCGGCCGGTATCCCTACAAGCGATGAGACAGTAGGAGTTGCCTTTTTCTGCATGGCGGTGTTGCGTCTGTTAGTTCTCTGCCAGCCAGGGTCGCTATCTTGTCTTGCTCTGTTGCGTTTACGCCCAGCCTTCACCACGTGCTTGTTTGGTCTGCACATGTCGATGAATAGGAGGACTCTTGCTGTCGCCCTTTTGAGGCGAATCCATTTATTATCAAAGAGGATATCACCTACGAACGTGCCTCACCGAAAGTACTAATCGGGCAAGATAAGTGGCACCTCATAGTGTCTAGAAAACTGCGCGTCGGCCGTCGAGACCAACCAGTCGCCTCATGCATCAACCTGGGCTGGGTTCTGCATAGCTGCCATAGCTCATTGACGTTGACGGTCACATTCTGCGGCAGATACATCAGAGGGAAGATGCACCACCGATAGAAGAAGAAATAAAAATTATTTCAAATTAGAATCGCTGTGCATCGAGCCAAGAAGACCGAGAGAAGATCCCGAGCAGCGAGCTATGCAAATATTCAAGGAAACCAGCCAGAGGTCGGCGGACGGCAGATTCGAGACGGGGTTGTTGTGAAAACAAAAGGATTTCCAAATACCAAATAATTACAAAGAAGCGGAAAGGCGCCTGCATACCTTAGAGAAGAGGCTCGACCGAGACAGCAATCTCAAGCTACAGTACGAAGAACGCATACAGAACCTCTTCAACTCGGGTTACGCAGAGCGCGCGCCTACGCGGTGAAGCTAGGGAGGTAGTATCGGCACTGCTGTTTACCGCGAAGGATCCAGCAGATATTATGCGAACATTAGAGCAGTGTTTCGGCCGCCCGGAAGTAATTATCGATCGAGCGTTAGAAGAATTGAAACGCCTTCCGCGCCCGGGTCAAACCGCACAGGAATTAAATGCGTTCGCAATAAAGTTGCAAAATATCGTGTGCATTTTGCAAAACGTCGACGGCAAGGGATATCTGCAAAATCCAATGCTTACTAGGGAAGTAACGAGTAAGTTAAGCCCTCACTTACGGTCGCGTTGGTGTGATTATGCGGAGCACTACGGAAGTGCAGACGAACCGGACATCGTTACACTGTCCAGGTTCATGATGAGAGAGGCTGATCGTGCGTTGAGTCATGCCTATACGTCCGTAGCGCCGACTAAGGAATCGCCCGTAGGACGAGAGGCGCCGCCGTCGAAACGAGTTGTATTAACACGCCGCGTAGCGAATAGGGCCCGCGACGTAAAAACGTTCACCGCCCAGGACGACACCGGTAGTGCCTCTTGTATGTGTTGCGGGGGTGAACACGTGATCGCTAAGTGTAGAAAGTTAGCGCAAATGGGTGTGGACGACCGGTGGAATTGGGTAAAGGAAGAGGGGTGTGTTTTCTATGTTTGAATAGTAAACACCGACGGTTTAAATGTAGAGCGAAGAAATGCGGCGTCGACGGCTGCAACGCCCCCCACCATGCCCTCCTTCACACCCGCAAGACCCGCGCACCTGAGACATCGGCAAAACCGGATGAAACCGTGCTCGTCGCGTCTAACGTTGGTAGTAATGCGTCCGTATTATTGAAAGTGTGTCCCATTACGTTACGTGGACCACGCGGTAGGGAAATAGAGACGTATGCGTTGCTTGACGAAGGCTCGACTATTTCGTTGATCGACGACGACTTAGCGCGCGAGTTAGGAGCGGAAGGACCGGTAAAGCCGCTGAATATTAGAGGAGTAAGCAATAGTCAGCGCGAGGCCGATAGCAGGCTAGTTAACATAGGCATACGTGGCAAGACGCGCAGCGAAATGTATAGAATAAATGCGCGTACAGTAACAAATTTACAGATAGGTTCGCAGTCGGTAAATAAAGAGTGTTTACGGTTGAAACACTTACGCGACCTACCGAGCTCGGTTTGCTACAGGACGCCAAACCGAGATTATTATTAGGCGCCGACAACTGGCATTTAATAATCACCCGTTATTTAAGGATAGGACGTCGAAGGCAGCCTATAGCTGCACGTACGTTATTAGGATGGGTGATACAGGGAACCGTGCCGCGATTCACGTGTAGGGAGGACGGTGAAACCGTATTACACGTCGTAAGCAGTAGCGGACGGTTAGATAGGGACATTCGAACGTTCGCCAGTCAGGACGAGGAGTTAACGGAACTCCTTAAACGGCAGTACGAGATCGATTCAATCGGTATCTCGCTAAAGAGTAGGCCGCGACGGGAAGAGGAGCGCGCTGTCGAGATATTCCAGCGCACCGTCAAGAAGGTCGGCGAGCAATACCAGGTGGGACTGCCATGGAAGGACGACGACGTGCGGATGCCTCCCAGCTACGAGATGGCTGCTCAAAGACTGCGGACGATCGAGAAGAAGATGGACAAATCGCCGAAGTTTCGAGACGCCTATACAGCACAAATAGACAACCTCCTGGCAAAAGGATACGCAAGGGAAGCCGAGGGGACAGAAAGAGAGGACCCCAGGAGCTGGTACCTGCCCCACTTCGCAGTACGGAATCCGAACAAGCCTGGGAAGACAAGGGTGGTTTTCGACGCTGCAGCGCGTGCGTCCGGTAAATGTTTGAACGATTATTTACTTGACGGCCCCGACTTGTTACGGAACCTACCGGGCATACTGTTTAGATTTAGGGAGAACGAAATAGCCGTGTCCGCGGATATTAGGGAAATGTTTTTACGCGTAAAGATAGACCGTCGCGACCAACCCGCGCAATCGTTTCTGTGGCGAGGTAACGAGCGATCCAGCCCACCGCGGGAATACGTTATGACTTCAATGATTTTCGGTGCGAGGAGCTCGCCGTTTCTCGCACATAGTGTTAGGGATCATAACGCGCGCGCACACGCAGAGACACATCCGTTGGCACTTAACGCTATCGTACGTAGTCACACATGGATGACTACCTAGACAGTTATGCTACGGTAGAGGAAGCGGTAAACACTGCGAGGCAGGTTATGGAAGTACACCAGCAGGCCGGCTTCACCTTAGCAGGCTGGAATTCGAACCACGCAGCCCTACTAGAAGACAAGCCGGAGGAATTACTAGCAAGCAAGCCTAAGGAGGTAGGCTTGAGACAAGACAGCCCAGGCAGAACCCTAGGGCTATTATGGATGGCCGATGAAGATGCCTTAACGTTCAACACATCCATGAACAGGGTACCGAACAAAGTGAAGACGCTGCAGAGGCCACCGACCAAGAGAGAGGCGTTAAGTGCAGTCATGTCGGTCTTCGACCCGCTGGGACTGCTGAGCTACCTCACCATCACCGCCAAGATCCTGCTGCAAGACCTGTGGCGGATGAAG
Organism: Parnassius glacialis; assembly: GCA_033319125.1. Taxonomy (NCBI): domain Eukaryota; kingdom Metazoa; phylum Arthropoda; class Insecta; order Lepidoptera; family Papilionidae; genus Parnassius; species Parnassius glacialis. The sequence continues at coordinate 60,589,228 of JAVANC010000001.1, read as the reverse complement.
AAGGTCGGATGGGACGACGAACTACCCGAGGAGGCAGCTGAGGAATTTCAGAGGTGGCTGCGAGTCGTCGAGGAAGTATCACGACTGCGGCTGCCTAGGTGCTATGCTCCTACGGGGGGAGTGGTAGAGCGTCAGCTTCACGTGTTTAATGACGCAAGCGAACGTGCGTACGCATCCGCGGCGTATTGGCGAATACGATACCGCGACGGAACGGTTAAGGTACGGTTAGTGGCGGCAAAGGCGAAAGTCGCCCCGATAAAGGCGCAAAGCATACCGCGGTTAGAGTTGCAGGCGAATCTGATAGGCGCGCGACTCGCGGAATTCGTGCAAGGCGAGCACAGAGTGGTAGCCGATAGGGTAGTGTATTGGACAGACTCCACTACGGCGCTCCACTGGATACAGAACGATACGGCGCGTTACACCCCATACGTGGCTCATAGATTAGGGGAGATATCGGAGAAGACGTCACCCGAGCAATGGAGGTGGATACCGACCGCAGACAACATCGCGGATCAGGCAACGCGCATAAATTATACGTACAAGGAAGAGAGCGACAGATGGTTTACGGGACCACCATTCCTGTACGAAGATGAAGATCGATGGCCTCGACGTCGGGAAGAGAAGGCAGGGGATGAAGATGACGAGTTGGAGGAAGTCGTGGCGCACCAGAGCGACACCAGGGATGCTCCACACCTGCCAGACATCGAGAGGTTCTCTTCTTACGAGAGATTGGTCAGGGCCACCGCTCGGATATTACAGTTCGTCGATGCCATGAGAGGAAAGGCGCACGAACTAACATTAGACCACATCCAGAAAGCAGAGCGGATGTGGATAGAGCGCAGTCAACAAGAGAGCTTTGTTGAAGACATCAGTCGACTGCAGCGAGGAAAGAACTTGGCAACCGGCAGCGCGTTAAGGAAGCTCGACCCCATATTCGAAGATGGCATACTGCGAGCTAGAGGACGGATCGACGCAGCCGATGTGGACACCCAAATGAAGAGGCCCATCCTACTGAACGGACGCCACCAATTTGTAAAGCTGCTTGTGGAGAAGGCGCATAAGGAAGTAAGCCACGCCAACAGGGAACGGGTAGTGAACGACCTACGCATGAGATATCACATACTTCGACTACGACCGACCGTAAGAGAAGCGGAGCGGAGATGTCTGCGATGCAGGGTACGCAAGGCGACACCACGGCCAGCGGTTATCGGAGATCTACCACCTGAATGGTTAGGGGCATTCGTGCGACCATTCACCTACACCGGGATCGACTATTACGGGCCTATAACGGTAACAATAGGACGTAGGCATGAAAAGCGGTGGATAGCGTTATTCACTTGTTTGACGAAGCGCGCGGTACATCTAGAGATAGTTTATTCCCTAACGACGGACTCGGCGATATCGGCATTGCGGCGCATGGCGGCTAGGCGTGGGTGGCCACGGGTCATCTACTCTGACAACGGAACGAATTTCCATGGGGCGGACACCGAACTACGACGGGCAATGGAGGAGTGGGCACCCCTGCTGAAGGACTACGCGTTGACTCGGCGGACAGACTGGAAGTTCATCGCGCCGGGCGCGCCGAACCAGGGAGGCGCATGGGAGCGTCTCGTGCGCTCAGTGAAGACCGCGCTCGAAGCCACTCTACACCAGAAGAGCCCGCGGGAGGAAACGTTGGTGACGCTCCTCACAGAAGCCGAGAACACGGTGAACTCTCGACCGTTGACACACGTACCGGTCGACATCGACGAGGAAGAGGCGCTGACACCCAAACACTTCCTGCTGCTGGGACCATCGAGCCTTCCAGTAACCGCGCCGTGCACGCCTAGTGATCGTCGGGCGTGGAGAGCGGCGCAAGGACTTGCCGACGAGTACTGGAAGCGCTGGATGAAGGAGTACCTGCCGACGCTGGTTGCGCGCGGGGACTCACGGGATGTGCAGCAGCGACAGCTTCAAGAGGGGGACCTCGTCTTGGTGGCAGACGGTAGCCTGCCAAGGAACGTGTGGCCGCGTGGAATTATAACGCGGACCTTTCCCGGACCAGACGGCGTGGTGCGCAACGTGGAGGTGCGGACTGCGGTGATCCATTAACCTATTTATTCTCATGGTCGTCACATGAGGCAGCTATGGGATATGACAGAAATTTTTTATGGCTTCCGATAGATGGCGCTATAATCATCTCATTTACGCGTTGTAAAATACCCAGACTGGCGACGGGAAGCAGTGACAACGGTGGGAAACGTCTGGTATTGCGATCGCCAATCTGCTTTCCAAACGCGACGATTAAGGAAAATCATTCCAAAAACGGGAGATGTCATACCAGCGGTGGACATTCACGGGCTGATGACTTCAATAGTACGTAACATTTTTTTAATAAATTTGAACTTACTAAAGAACTATCAGTTTACCTGATGGTAAGTAGCTAATTCCGTCCCTAGAGGTGACCAGTGAATGCCGGAGCGGTAATCAGTTGTGCAAGCACCATTATTTGATGGCCGAAACAGTAATGGGGGTGGTAAGTACCAATATGTTATTCTAGGTAAAAAGATGACAGTAGTTATACTTCAGGGGTGACCCCATATAAGACGACAAAGCAAAACTGAAACAGGAGATGTACAGCAGCCTCTTCCTATTATCCAGGCCTCCCCCATAGATTGCTTTATAGCGGGGATTTTATCATAGTTGCCATGCTTGGCATGCGGGTTGGCAACCACAGCTTTTTTACTATTTTGAATTGTTATTTAGAAGATTCTGCTACCCATCTTCGGTTTTCTGTTTCCCTCTGTCGACTCTTACGACACCCACGGAACAATATGGGGTAATTAATGTTCTAACATCGCCACTACACGGTTTACTACTCTTCCTATTAACAACCAGATAATAACAAGAAGTGCGGTTGCAAATCAGGCCTGTCAAGTGACAAATATGGCAAATATCTTCCATATCGGACGATCTCTGGGCAAGAATAATGTGCAGCAGTACGAATAAATGAATGAAAGAAAGGCTTAAAAATAAATCGAATAAATTTTTAAGCATTACGTTTTCCACAATATGACTGATGAATTTTGTAAATAGAATGATGAAATTGATATGTTTGAACAAAGTATCTGATCTCTTTCCCTGAACGCTGCTACCGTGTGTGTACGTTCACAAACTCACAAACTTATTTCATAATGTTCTCGCAGCTGACTGGACAAGTTGTTGTAAGCAATCTATGTAACTTTCAGTCCAATATTATGTTGAAACGGATATCTCGAAGGTGCTCATTCCCATGGCATTGGAACTTTTGCAATAAGTTAACTGCACTATTATAATTTTTTTCAAGAAAATCTATATTAAAGTTTTGGTAAAAAAAAAGAGAAACTTTTTATATCTTGAAGTTTAAATTGAAGTCACAAACGACCGGCCATCTGATGGCAATTGGATATTGATGGGTATTAACATCTACTACAAACTTCAAATAAAGGAAACAGATGTTGTCACCCCAAAGAACTAAAATGAAATGACTCACAGCCTGTATGTAGTAAATAAGAAAAAAACAATTGATACGCGACTTCTCGCCAAAAATCATTGTAACCAATGAGTTTTTTTTTATTTAAAAAATCAATATTCGAAATTAAAGCATTCACAAGTTGCTGCCACTGGACACCTTACACCTTTGACGCAGCTCCCTATTGCCGGACAGATTTATCCATTTGCCGTCAGCTGTTCTATATTCTGTACATGTGTTTGTTACTGAACTCTTCCAAAATGGCTAGAACCATTTGCATAAAAAAATTTGTATGTGTTTTAGTGAGACCATGGATGGTCTAAATTTATAAATGGACCCGGTAGGTAGCGCTGTTGTTGAGATCCAGAAATCACCCGAGCAGAACTGGGGCGGATCGCTAGTAATATATAAATGACTAGACTAATGAATATTGAACTTTCCAAAGTAACTTTCTAAAAGTTTAGTTAAAAGTTTATTATAACAATTTCACACCATGAAATGTTTCCAATAAACTTTTTTAATTTTACTCAACTCATGAATTACATTGTGGCTACCTTAAATAGATTTTACCATTAATATTAAGTTTGTATATGTATATTTGTTAGAAATGTATTATTATAATTAACTCTCGCTGCACATAAATAAATTTTAAATTTTTAACTGAATGCTGCCTGCTTTCGTTTTGGTCAAGTAGTGCAAAAGCGATCATCTGTTAAGACGAATGAACGTTGGATGAACTTACAAAAGCGATTAGTCTTAAAGCGTTTGTTCTGTACTCTATGTTTTATTTTTACGTTTAAGTATTATTTTTAATTCTCGAAATATTTAAGCCGAATCATCTTTTATTTACCTCATTTTTAAATACTGAGTTCAGCATTCATCATCATGCTGAGTTTTGTTGCTACAATTCTTATGTTATGAAATCATTACATTCACACAAGTTCACTGTTGGACATAGGCACCTACATTTCTTACCAAGTTGTCACTCCATCTAGTGGAGGGCAGCCCTACACATCGCATACCGGTACGAGACTGCCACTCGAGAACCTTTTTTCTCTATCAGTTATCAGTTCTTCGTGCTATATAACCGTTCATTGCTACTTCAGATAACTAATCCGTTGGGCCATGTCGGTAACCCTGGTTTTAGGTAGAGAAACCCCGAGCATATCCCTCTCCATAGCTCGCTGAGTGGCCTTGAGCTTCCTCAGACGGCCAGTAGTGAAGGACAGTTTTTAGAAGCTTTTTCAAATTTAACAATAATGAATAAATATAAAAATGATGACATCAATAATCATAAATTGGCCTGAAGCTTTTGCTACCACTTCCAAGTATACAAATGTCAACAAATAAATTGACATTTGATATTTTACACTGCTGACGTGTCATTGTTTAAAATAACATCGTCATATTATATAACGCAAAATAATAGGATTGAATCATAATTATGTACTCGAAAATCAATAGGTATTTCGCATATTATAATATATACTGATTATAATGATTTGATATAATATTGATTGATATAATTTAACTGAAATACCACTGATTCAATCACTCTTACCACGAGATTTCCACTCCAAAACAATACGCGCGATTGACTTGAAATTTGGCATAATATATGCTTGTAGATAATAACAACAGGAGATCACGGTAAAATTGCAGGATAAGGCCAATTCTTTAGGGAATACAACAGATCCCAATTCTGATCTTGAAAATACATGATCATCTTATATAATGTAACGAATAGCGTTAATTGTTAAAAATGTTAAAAGTATGAGAGCGGATGTTCAACTTGCTAATCATTATCAATAATAAGACAGCGTAACGCACCACACATTCAATACAGAGCAATTACAGTTCGAACTTACCGTAATATTTTCCCGTCGCAATTATCCACTGGTGTAACGTGAAGGACTTGATTACATGATAACACCAAAGTATGCAAACCAACAGCAATACTACCCATTCCGACGTAACACAGGGCAGCCTCTCAGCAACACCATCTTACATCAGGAGAACCACCATCATGAACACAACCACGACCCTATCTTAGCCCTCCTGTGTAAAGTGAAGGACATAATTACATGATAACACCAACGTATGCAAACAGCAACACCATCCATCCAGACCTATCACAGGGCAGTCTCTCAGCAACACCATTCTGCGCTAGGAGAACCACTACCATGTACAGAACCACGACACTATCTTAGCGCTCTTAGTGACTTCACTCGTAGAATGACTTCGGAGGAATCTCTACGCTCGGCACCTACACTGAATTTTACCCCGCCGCTATCAATATGACGCTCCGCTAGACTGAGGCAACATCTTGCTCACTCTCGATCCAACTGGTATTTTATAACAGCTTGTGCTAGATAGGCAACGATCGCCAAATGAACACACGAATATGTCAATAGCCGCAATGATTGTCAGTATGAGGGCCGAACTTGTATTTGCCAAACATAAAAAAATGTGAAGAGGGGCCTTAAAGACGCGATACTCTGTTCCACGAAGTTTCTTTCGCCATTTGTTTTCCAATCCAGGAACTCCATTTCGAAACTGTAGGAATAGGAAATTGAAGAAAAATATAATATCATTTGACAAAAAATAATTTTACTTCATACAAATAAATTTAAATTTCAATTAAATTTTATAAGAAAATACTTGCGGTACTCGAGAAGAGGCAGAAGGTTTTGTTCTTAAATGCAGCTTCGGGCGACATAAACCCATGCTACGCCCCTGGGTAAATTCATAATATCTATGATGACATTAACTGAAGATACTTTGAGCATAATTACTTCATTATACAGTTCTAAGTGGCCGAAGGCAATAAATTAATTAAAATTTCCTCTATCGACTACCAGTACATTATTTCATTAATTTTAATTAAAAGTTTTAGTTAAGTCTTAAATAATGTAATAATATATCACTCCGTATACGTCGTAAGAGATTCCAGAGTGAAGCACATCAGGAGATGGGCAGCAGCGTTCCTAATAAAATTAAAAAATTGCGGTTGCCAACTTTGACAAAAACCCCCATACAAGGCAACCTACGGGGGACGCCGCGGCGTTAATCTAGTGTTAGTTGTCGGACTTCACATGTTTTGTTGGCCTATACTGCGCTTTCCGATACGAGGCTTTGTGGCATTCAATTTCCTTATGGGATTCCTTTAGGAGTAGACATGAAGTCATGGTATGTAATGACGATTATGATAATAATTATTTTAATGGAATTTAGGTCGTGTACAGGCGATTGGGCCGCGTAGTGCCGTATGATGAAACAGGAGATGGGTGGGAGCATTTTTCTAACAACTCAAAATCACAAAAAAACTGCTCAAACACTGGTGTATAATAAGTACATTTTTTTACATAAAACTGAAGTGACAAACGAACTTTTGCACCACCAGTAATTCTCTACAGCAGCCCATGGATACCTGCAACCAATTTCAAACAAAGATGGCTAAAGATGCGCCACTTCTAAGGACTAATATGGAATGCCTCACAGCCTGATACCCTTCAGACAATAAACCCACTCGAAGCGGCTGCCTCAGGCCGGCCATACAAACACCAGACAAACTTGATCATTTTAACAAACTACTAGTAAGTTATAAGGATGACTTTATATTCCTGAAACTCTTCACCGCTGCATTGGAAGACGTTTTCAAGCTACTGGACTGGAAAGCATTCGATATTAATATCAACGGCGAGTACATCACTCACCTTCGATTTGCCGACGATATAGACTATGGCAGAATCTCACCTAAGACCTAAGCACTATGCTCAATGACCTCAATAGTGCCCCCCAACGGATAGATATTAAGACACACTACATTTTGTCCGCCGGTACGAGGCCGCAACTCGAGAACTTTGTAGAGTAATTTGTATATACTTGTGTGTGCGTGCGCGTATACGTGTGTGCGTGCGTGCGTGTATTCATGTATTAATTAATTAATAAAAAGACTAAAAAACTATTTTATTTTAATATCATAAAGTTACATATATAAAGAATTACGTGAACCTGTCTGAAGTGACGTTAACAAATAGGTTTCGTTCCGTCCCGAAAAACGTTGAAAAGGTTACTTTGAGAGGGATAAAAGGTTTTCTATTTACATCAAGAATTTGAAAATGACAAATACATTCATGAGCTTCAAATGGTTTTAACTTGCTTTATCTTTCTTTATTTTTGAAAAATAACGCACGGAATAGTTATTTCCCTAATTGCAATACAACTGCAACTTGCAACTAAGAGCCTTGTATCTCCTAGGGATAAGAGATGCTTATACCGACTTCTATCAGAAGATCTTTTCCATAGTCAACTCTCACAACACCCACAGGTTTTTTATATATAATTAGGGTGACAAACGAGCACACAGTCTACCTGATGTAAAGTTGATGCTGTGTGTAGACATCTACATCCATCCTCGATTAAGAATCATAATGCAGATGGGTTATCAACCCTGCGGACTAAGATGAAATGCCTCGTTTCCAGTAAAAAATGTTTTCAGTTCTCTACCTGCACTAAATGATACACAGCAGCATTAAGCTTTTATTACACTCTGGTAATCCGCGAGATCAAAGTCAAAAGAGGATTATGGATTCCTTATGGTTAAAAATTGGCAGCAGAAACATGTAAAAGAGTGTAATGTACAAAGAAGAACTCCTAGGCAAAAATGAGGCCCTATGCGTATTAGGCTATAGATAAGTAAATATATATTATATACTTATTAGTTTTATAATATAAAATATAATGTTATTATTTATAATAATAATACCTTCTAAACCGAATTTAAGTCGAAGCGGCCATTCTGGACGGAGTCTAGCATCTGCGCAGGACTGAAATATAGTGCACGAGTCGAGATTATAGTGTGCTAAAGCACTGTCTATAATATTCTCTACCTAACTGCGCGAGACTGGATTTCAGTGCACAACCCCTTATAATAGTCGTATAAATCGTCATCGTCATCATCATTACATCCCTTCACAAGTCCACTGCTGAGCATATGCCTACCCCAAGGAATGCCACAAATCAAGATCCTGAGCCGCCAGCGTCCATCGATTTCCTGCATGTCTTAATTCTTACATTCCTAAAGTTAATTATACGAATGTTTACATTCGTATAATTAAATTTATACGAATGTAAATCTTAAACCGAATATTATTTACGCCGATCTTATTTATAATATCTAATTGCAGTACAGTGCGGTCCATTATCATTAAATAAATGAAGCTTGTTACGAACTTGGTAAATTAGCATATTAATAAGCCGTGCAAGTTGAATTTAGGCGGAAAGTTGGCACTCGGCAAATATTAAGCTTATTATTATTTACGATTTGTAACGTAATACTTATTTGAAAAGCACTCTTACTTTCGAACAAAGGGAATCGAGCAATATTCACATTGAAATAAACCGAGCAAAATTCACGCAGTAATAAACCGAGCAAAATTTACGCAAAAAAATATATTTATTAAAAAATTTGCTTTTAGAAATGATTTTTTTAATAAATAAGGGTGTCTAACGAGCACACAGTGGATGCTGTGGTTCATAGACATATATATCTGTCCTCGATTAACACCTAAGATGCAGATGCATTGTCACCCCTGTTGACTAAGATGGATTGCCTCGTTTACAGTAAGGAAGAATTCTCTGGTTATTTACGCTCATTATACAAAACAAAGCAGAATTAAGCGGCTATTTTACGCTATTATTCTGTGAGGCAAGATCCTACTTTTGTGGAGCCAACTCATTCGTGCTAAACCATAATATATCTGCAGCGTGGTTCTAGCACCTATATAAAAATAATGAAATAATATATTTTTTAATTATATATTATTATTTGTTATTCACCAGACCGAATTTGGTTTAATGGAGATCTGTGCGTGATAAGATTATATCGCACGAGGATGTGCGCAAGCGCAGGTGCTTACTCTATTTGATCAATCTCTCATAGAATACCTACGTGAAATAACAACTTAACGCTCCTGTGTTTTGTGTGGTGGGTGTTGATAAAGAAAAATATTTTTTACTAGAAAAGAAGCATTCCATCTCAGTCCTAGGGGGAAAGGGGGGGGGGGGGGGGACAACGCATATGTATTTTAACTTTTAATCGGGGATAGATGTTTATGCTCCACAGCTTTCACAACATACAATCAGGTGAAATGTGTTCATGGTTCCGGGCTACCATTAAGAATTTTTTGACAGAAAAGCCAAAAAAAACTGATTTTGGATCGACCCGGAATTCAGATCCGGTACCTCATTTTTAGCCATCGCGCTTACGTCCACTATACTAATGAGGCAGTCAAGGTCCTATGAGTCGCCTAATAAAACTAGTATCAAAATGAAACAACCAGATTTTGATCACTACCGGCACCAAGGAAATTGTAAATTGCAATTAAAGGTGATTTCCCAAGTGCACGGCGGTGAAGGAAAACAGCGTGAGGAAACCTTTATATCCAAAAAATAAAATAAAATATTTTATAGGCCTGTAAAACACCTCTTAGTAGTGAGAGGAGGCTTGTGCCCAGCAGTGAGACGTATATAGGCTGTAACTTTATTATGTAAATTATAGTATATCGTCACCATCAAAAATTTTGTAAAATTTTAATTTATAATTGGTAGTTTCACTATAGGTTGTATGTATAATATTACTTTCATCTCCTTAAGTACTATATTTTTTTTTAAAACGTTACCCCCACACTAGGATTTTCTCCTATATCGTGGAGGAAGTTTACAAACATAAATTGCACAAGGACAAACATCCAGACCCGGAACAATTATTTGTATGCCATACAAATAGTTGTTCCGTGCGGGATTCGAACCCGTGCCCCAAGCGTTGCAACTCATTGCTAAGCCACTGCGCCACGGAGCCGTCAAAGTTATAAATATCATTCAGTTATTTTCCTTCTTTTATATTTTTATATTTTAAATTTTTATCCATTATGTTGTGGGAAGCTTTTACTGTGTATTGGATATAATAATTATAGTTAATAGTTGGAACTAAAAGTTGGAATCGATCAAAAACCGCCACTGCACGAGGGACATCTTCTTTACATTTATTTATCACCAAACTTGAGTTTTAGTAACTTCGTGTCGTAACTGATCTAAGAGAGCGTACGCTGAACTACGTGGCAGGTCCGCTGTGCTAGCTGCTACACCAGGAGCAAGACATGGCTGCGCTCACAAGGTCTATACGTGAATTCTCATTCACTTTCCGCTCTGTTTATTGTATTTACCAATACAGTTCATTAAATCTAAGATAAAAATTTAAGAAAATTTACAGTTACTGGCCAGTCCACTCATCATTTAGCACTAATAATAAATTAAATATTTATAAATAAATTATTATGAAGTTAATATGTCTAGTTAATTTTTTTAATTAAATAAATGAAAAAAAACGAACTAAGCCTGAGGACTGTATTTAAAAACATTTAAATTCATTAATTTTATTTATGATGGTAACCACTGAACAGTAAATTAAATTATATTATTTTTGACAAGCGTCCCGCCCCGGTTTCAACTGGATATTATGTACTATTAATGTGGCGTCATTTAAATTTAAGATAATTTAGAACGACTTATTTAATATTTTTAAAGCTCCATGATTTTCAGATCAAAATTGACTAAATCACTTCTGGAATTGATCTGTATATTTGCGTGAAGTGTCATCGCAATCAGCTCAGATATTTCGAAGGTTAGCCTGGACAGACAGACAGGCAGAATTTTTTTTTTAATAATTGTTATTCATGTCTTAATAGCTTGCAAATAACATCCCGAGCCTAAAAAGAAGTCAGTTATTTCGGTATTAAAGAGAGAAACTTCAATTTTATTTATATGTAAATAAGAGTTTTTGAATTTTTATAAAGTTTATTAAACTGTATTTTTTAACAACGCACCAACTTAATTGGGTGGTAAAACACAAAGTTTCTTTAATTTCATACAAGAGCGCCGCTGTGAGTTTATTTTCCAAGTGTCAGAAGTCGTTTCAAATTAAAACTGTTTGTTACGAACTAGAACACTACAACATTTTGCTTTTGTTGCTTCTTGAAGCTAAAAAGTTGTACGATATAAAATAACTGTTTGTTTTTAGCAGAAGAAGCAAACGACCATACGCCTCGCCTTACGGTGAGTATCGACCATGCCCTGCAACACCAGGAGAGTTGCATGGCACAAAGAAGTCGTGCGAGGAAGAAAACTTCTAGTAAACCGCACAGTGGTAGACTGCCAAGCATCCAAATGGTGTAGATGTTATCGTGAGTTTTGTCGACAAAAAAGAATACAAAGAAAAAATACTTTAAAGATCTTATAACCGAAATATTTGATTGGTATAAAAATTTTGTGGAAGTTTTTTTTTAAATAATATGTGCTATTTATGTATTATCATATCGTATAAAGGTTCGACACTATTATGATGATATCCCGACCGCCATCCTGAGTAAAATTAAAATGGCTATTCAGCAACTTAAATTCGCAATGTGTCTAGTGAGGATGTAATTAGTTAAGATCTTTTGAAAGCGGGTGGTGAATTGACACATAAAGTACTTCAGAAACTATTTAATTCCACGAAATTGAACCGGGTCACTATCAAGTCGTTCATTATAAAGTTATGAACAAGAAATGAATAAAAAAAATATCCCCCGAAAAACGCAATAAATGATTTTGAACCGACCCGGGACTTAAAGATTAGTAGCGTTTAGTACCACTGCCCAAAGAGGCAGTCAACGCACAAACGACTAAATTGTCAATGATTTTCTGCTCTTCCTTTTGAAGTGATCAAACTTGAAAAAAGAGGAGGATCTCAAATTGACTGTATGTTTTTTTTGTAATGTTACGCAATATATTTGCCAGTATTGAACCGATTTCAATGATTCTTATTTTATTAAAGATGTTCATACTTTTTGGTTGGTTTCATTATAATTTGTTCCAGAGCTTGTGACAAAAATTTGTCTTTTAATAAAAAATAAAAAAACAATAAAATAATTTACATATAAAATCTTCTGAAGTTGAGGCTTTAATTGTTCTATACTGCTGAAGCTATTATTATTATAATATTTTTGGTTCGTTAAAGTTGATATTCATATTTTACTTAAAAGTTTAATTAAAACGATTGGCCTTGTAACTCGTTTATCAGTTTTATGTTTTCCAAACAAAATTTTTGGTCGAAGTAAAATTTATGATTTACAAATTTAGATTTCTATTTATGTCTCTTACAAAATCCTAACATATGCATGTTATATTTATGGTGATAATGGTGTTTTACAAAGTTTGAAAAGAAAGATCCAATGCTTGGGGAAATTAATAAGTTAATAATAAAACATTTTGACATAAAAAGCATGACACAGCCGCGGGACTTCCGTTAAAGGAAAATAAATTGAGGCATATTCGGCATTGATGAATTATTTCCGTTGTTTATATATTCGAATATATTACTTCAGCTTTCTTTTATTGGTGGATTTATTTCTAGATGTTGTTTAAGTTTCACTTGATGACAAGATTAACATAGCTGCACACTATTTTTCTTTTATCACGATTAGTTTGTAACTTGAGGCGCATTTGTATATTTATTTGTCTGGAGTTAATCACGGGTTAACATATATGTTCATACGACATTATCAAGAGATTTCGTATGCTTAGTAATTACACATGTCATTTAAACTAGATGTATTGGCCTTATATCTTGTTATTTTATGTGTAAAAAATGAGTAGATATTTATAAATATTTTAATAAAACTATACACACAGCAAAACAAAAAAAAACAACATTTATTTTGGACACAAAGAAAAGACTTACATAACAAAAAATATACAAACAAAGAAGGAAAACCAAAAGGCGGTCTTATTACTACATAGCAACTTCTTCACACAAAAAGAAATACAAAGGGCGAAAAAAAGGTGCACTATAAAAATAACAAGATGTTATTAAAGTATGCATAAAAAAGCAAACTACTAATCTTTAAGCAATTGATCAGTGACCATAAATGGGAAAGTACAAAGAGCATATAAATAATGTTCCTAAGCTGTTTCTTAACCAAACCTAAGAATTGAGTACATATAATCGACAGAGATTAGGGAGAGCTTGAATCCAAGAACAGAGAAAGATTTATTATAAAATGTGAAAGATTTCGCATGATATTGATGTATTGATGAAAGTTTTTCCTTGGACCTAAGGTTAAATTTATTTTTTATTAAACAAACGATACATGAATTAAAGTCCAGCAGATTCTCAGTAGCTACTGCAGGCCATCAAAATCGGCAACCAAATCCAAAAAAAAGGATACTATAGATTGTCAGTTCTGAGGAGTTGGAGATGGAATGCCTTAAGGGGCTACTCCATGCGAACGACCTTGAGCATTTGGTGTGCCGCGCCGACTCGCTACAATATAGGATCGCGTAAGAAATATGTAATACGCCACCTACTGGACGGACGTAGTATTTTTTCAACATCAATAAACTATTCTATGGAAATAAACACAGCGTACAACGATAAATGTATTTTTTTTTATTCGGTATATTAGTTGCATTATATTAGAATTATGTATTCTCATATATTATCTAATTATGAAATTTTATAATTAATTATATATTAAAAATGAAGCATTGAAAATTGTGAGTTTAAAAGATACCTACTCACTATAGGTAAATAGATAGATAGCTCGCCTTTTGTACAAATGTTTGGTGCAATAAAGAATAAACAAATAAATAGGATATTTTGCAGAGTGAGAGTAATACAGAATAAGAGTCGTTGAGGCAGTTTACAAACATAAATTGCACAAGGATAAACATCCAGACCCGCAACAATTATTTGTAGGTCTTACAAATATTTGTTCCGTGCGGGATTCGAACCCGCGGCCCCCAGCGCAACAACTGATTGCTAAGCCACTGCGCCACGGAGCCGTCGCCGGGTTATAGCTAAAGTGACCATACGTCCCGTTTTGAACGGGACTGTCCCTTTTCTCGGTCACATGTCCCATTGTCCCCAAACAAAGCTCCGGGACACAAAATTGTCCCGTAACTCGTTGGATGGAAGTATTCAAAGTCAACAATCTTCAACATAATTTTATTTAATCGAATATATTTTATGTCTGCCTGGTACAAATGCTCCAGTAGAAAGAGTATTTTTTTTATTTTGAATAAATTGTGGACGTCTGAAAGAAACACTTACGGTTCCAGTTCTAAAGACGGTGTTGACAAAAGTAATAATAAAAAAACTTGAGCAGTATTTTATTCTTATTTAAAATCATCAACAACTTTATTAAAGCAAATTTAATCCACTGTCAAATGTAATTAATAATTAAAAAAATATGTTGCATTTAATAACTACCGTCTATCCCGAATATAATTTTATAGTGAACACTACTTGTATAAAGTTGTAGTTTTTAGAGTATAAATAAACCCATGTTCTGTTTTGAGTTAAAAAATAAATGGTCAGTTTAGTTTTTTATAGTTAAACTTAGTTTTAAAAAATTTTAGTTTATAGTAAAAAGTAGGTATATTAATACCTACTTAGATACTTTTTACCGAATTAGGGTGGAAGCCCCTAATACCAGTCATAGCCCTAATTCCAGTCTTTTCGCCTTTTTACTCCATAAATAAGATTTCTAGTAGTCTTTACTACAAATATTGTCATCTAAAAAATTAATTGTACCTAGAGGAAAGTATATTTATTCAAATATTACCTCGCAGTTTTAAACCTAACAGTGTTAAAATCAAAACAGGTACGCAACGAAAAACGATCATTTTCGTAATTATTTGACAAGTTATGATCCCGGTAAAATTATGCTTACTTTACATTATCTCATATATAGGCTTTTCGATTTGTATGAATATGACTATAGACATAGTAATGCAGTTATTTTTGTTTGAATTTACAAGTTATTTATTTTCTTTTAGTGGAAATTAATAGGGCTGTAATTAGATAAAAGAAATGTATGGAGTGCATAATGTCAGCCGCCCGGCTGTTATTTGGTTTGACGTACCTAATAAGAAGTACCTAAATTTAGCCACGTAATATAAATCAAGGCTGCCACAAACTGGAATAAATACCATTAATTAGATCATAACTACAAAATAAGCGAAGGGAGTTATGATCAATTCGTATGTTTTAAAATTAGTTTTAGATTTTAAAATTTAGCAAAAGATGTACTAATAATTTCTTATATTTACGCGAACACTACACATTTAAATAAAACTAATTTTACGGATCGCGTATATTAACTAATTTTTATCTTCTTGACGTTTCGGGTGCTTTGGTCACGGGGGACTGAGGTGTTTGACGTCCTGCTCTCATAGTTAGCCCGGCTACCTTCAGTTTTTTTGTATTAATTTTTCAATATTAATCAAATGTCAAATGTCCATGTCAACGTAAAAAGGAAACGCAACAACCGTTGACCACAGACCCAAACAATAAACAACGCACGGTCTCCAATTAGTCAAAAGAAACACTGGACGAACCTACAATAAAAGTATTGTCGAAAGGCTTGAATTTTGCTATAACGCCGCAAAAAATCCCGTACGAGGAAATTATATGTAGCGTAGAGGATTGTCTGTTTAAGAACAATATCGGTAAACAGGATTTAGAGGCTATACGTCAAGACATTTCGTCCTTGTTACGTCGAAGTTCCGCGCCGAAACTAAATCTCCCCAAAGGCGAATTTAAAGCGTTGTACAACTTACGCAACAGACCAGAGCTCACGATTCTCCGCGCGGATAAAGGGAATACTACGGTAATAATGGACACGTCAGAGTATAATTTCAAAATACAACAACTTTTATCGGACGTAAGTACAAACAAAAAGGTCAAAATAGACCCTACAACTAATACACTTAAAACAACTACTGATTTAATAAAGAAATACTCCGAAAAATTAGATCTCGACGTGAATTCGACAATACCATCATATGCCAAACCACCGAGATTGTATGGGTTACCGAAAAAACGTAAAACAAACGCTCCACTACGTCCTATAGTAAGCCAGATCGATTCACCAACTTATAAGTTGGCTCAAAACTTGGCAAAAATACTGTCACCACTAAGAGGACGTACCAGAGTACACACAAAGGATTCATACCATTTTATTAGTGAGATAAAAGACCTACATCTCGCTGACAATGAAACAATGGTCAGTTTTGATGTTCAGTCACTAATCACATGCCTACGTATTGAAGACTGCATCTCAGTTGTTACTAGAAAGCTCGAAGATAACAACATGCCCACAGAATATGCAGTATTACTCAAACACTGCCGTACATCTGGCTATTTATTGTGGAAAGAAGAGTTCTACATGCAAGTAGACGGAGTGGCAATGGGCTCACCTGTATCTTCCGTAGTCTCCGACATATTCATGGAGGACTTTGAGGAAAAAGCCCTTCTTACTGCTCCTGTAAATCCAAGATTCTACAAGCGGTACGTAGACGATACTTTCACAATTTACCATCTGACAAAGTAACAGCATTTTTTAAACCACCTTAATTCCATAAACCCTAAAATACAATTCACAATGGAGTTAGAGGCAAACAATACTTTAGCTTTCCTAGATGTTTTAGTCATCCGAAATCCTGGTAACAATATTGGTCATACTGTGTAAAGAAAAAAAAATACCCATACCAACCGATATTTAAATGGTGATTCGCACCATCATCCTTCACAGTTAGCTACCGTGAAAAATCTTTGTTTCAGAGAGCACGAGGGATCTGTGACAGAAAACATCTTGCCGCCGAGCTTCAGCACGTCTAGCAAGTACTGCAAGACAACAAGCTTTGGGTCCCGCGCCTACGTCACAGTGACCGAGTGAAGCCAGCCACAGTCGAGCGTGTGCCTACTGTACTACCCAATGTCAGAGGAGTCACAGACAAGGTTGGCTACATCTTGAAGCGAGCTTCCATTAAAACATACTTCAAGCCGCTGAAGAAGATTGGTCAATTTTTACGATCCGTCAAGTGTCATATCCCTCTACAAGATGCAGGAGTGAACAAGCTGGATTGTGAATGTGGTCTCTCGTACATAGGACAAACAAAAAGATCTATAAAAACCCGCGTTAAAGAACATATAGATGACGTGAAGCACCGACGTATCGGGAAGTCTGCACTTTGTGAACATGTTCAAGATCGTCCCCGCCATTACATTAGATTTGATAGATCACAAATCCTCGCAAAAGAACACCGATTCCTCCCAAGGATGATTCGCGAGGCTATTGAAATTAAAAAAACATCCTTATTTCAATAGAGAAGATGGATGGGTGCTGCCATCTGCTTGGGATCCCATAAATAATAAAATCAAATCCAAACCCATGTATACCACTGCTAGACCTCAAGATACTGTTAGCTCATTCGCGTAAATCGAACCAAAAATTTAAAAAAAAAATAAAATTAAAAAACTGAAGGTAGCCGGGCTAACTATGACAGCAGGACGTCAAACACCTCACCTCGTCAACAACCTAAAAATAAGTTAATATACGCGATTAAATCCATAAAATTAGTTTTATTTAAAAGATGTACTAGCTTTTCTCTCTGACATTCAGCGTATAGAACACCTTATCTACCTACTCAATTATTTTTTGAAAAAGAAGAAAAAAACAAGCAATAAATAATATACTATATTTTAGCAAAAATCTATAACTTAGTAATACTAATAATAACTTAGAACGTAAATGAAAAACTCATAACTGACTTTTTGGCCCGACCCGGGATTCGAACCCGGGACCTCATGATCAGCAGTCGCACTACTACAACCACTAGACCAACGAGGCAGTACTATACCTAATAAGATATTGTGGTTGGGTATTAGGATTATTTTTACTGTATACTGTACTGATAATATTGAATTAGCCTTTTATAGTGTAAATTATAATATTTGTCGAAATTTTAATTATGGATTCGAAACTTACATGCTAATGGTGCTTCATTTTTTTATTTGCATTTACTTCAAAGAAACTACACGCAAAAAGCTTCATCGCGCAGTAAAAAAGACAACAAATATATGTATAAGTAATACGAAAAATTATACCCACAACAAACAAATAATACTACCGATAAATAACCTAATAAGTAATAATAATATTACAGATTGATAAGTTGACGTCAGCCAGCGCACATGCTGGCTGACGTCAACGACAAACGACGTGACAAACGACACTGTTTCCACCTTTCAGAGCTCAGCGCTCACTGACTCCAGCAAGCCCGTGGGCAGTGAATAGGCCCAGATTTTAAAATAATTTCTTAATAAAATCAAATTCTGGTCTTTTGAAAAATTTTTTATAATAGAAATATTCATTGATAAATTGCCTATCCATTGGTGTAAATCGCAAAACGAAATAATACTTACTTTACGAGGATATGTATGTTATCAATAATAATTTCACATTTATGTGGTTGCGTTGTAAGGAGATTATATTTATATTTATTCCTTTAAAAAAACTTAGATATAGCTCTTATGAAATTAAGATTATGTAATAATATAATTTGTTTTTTATTAGTTGATATATGTTTTAAATAAAAAGCTCCAAAAAACCGCACAAATAACGACTAGCGCGACATTTTGCTCAACCTGCGCCTTAAAACCTGAAATTCTACTGGCTTTTTATTCAGACCGGAACGTAGATTGGCTGAAATTTTGAAAGGTAAGGAGATTCTTTAAAATAGAGCAATATAGAGCAGAAGGAATGTGAGTGTACCGATGAAGGTATTCTGAGTGAGAGAGATACTTACGAAGTCCAAATATGGACAATTTACAGAGATTTTGGAGCTGCACAAGTTTGTAAAATATTTCCTAGACGATATGAAAATAAAAGTAGAAGCCTTATTATATATTATATATATTTATAGGAGAGGGGGTAAACGAGCATGCGGCTCACCTGATGGTAAGTGACTACCGCCGCCCATGAACCACCGCAACACCAGGGGAATTGCAGATGCGTTGCCGGCCTTTTAAAAACGAGTAGGCTCTTTTCTTGAAGGTCCCTAAGTCGTATCGGTCCGGAAAAATCGCTGATGGTATACTATTCCACAAGGAAGTTTTGAGTGGTAGACCGCTAATTATCCAGATGGTGTGGATAGTATCGGGAGTTCTGCCGCGATGTGCGTTCGTGAAATTTGGCGGCTGGGATTAATCCGAATAATTCCTTAGCGCACTCCTCGTGGTAAATGCGAAAGAAAATGCAAAGAGATGCAACATCTCTTCGCAGCGCCAATGAGTCGAGCCGATCGGAAAGGACTCGGTCGTCGACGATTCGAGCCGCTCTGCGCTGGATGCGGTCAAGTGGAAGGAGCTGGCACTGGGGAGCCCCTGCCCAGAGATAGGAACAGTATTCCATGTGAGGCCGAACCTGACCCTTGTTAAGTTGCAGTCGTTGTGCCGGTATGAAATACTGTCCCGCTCTGCTGAGCACGCCATGCTTTTTAGAGGCCAATTTGGCCTTCTTTTCCAAGTGACCACGAAACTGCACGTCACTCGATATGTCGACGCCGAGGATTCGGATACTGGCTGAGGCAACAATGGGAGTACCTTGAAACTGAGGACATACGACAAAGGGGTTTATTTTTAGCGGTAAACGCGCAACTTTGTGTCTTCTGCGGTTTAAACTGGACTAGATTTTGTCGCCCCCAATCCGAGACTTTATACAGCAAAGACTCGACTTCAGACACAAGTTTGTTCCGGTACTCGGCGACGTTTTCCCGAGAAATATTGGCACAGCCGGTCTATAGAGCATCACCAGTGCTGTCATCCACATAGCAATGAATGCTACTGGTTTGCAATATATCATTTATATGCAGAAGAAACAGCGTTGGTGATAGCACGCAGCCTTGTGGAACGCCAGCGTTAAAAGGCTTGTAGTCGGAGCATGCACCGTCTACAACGACCTTGATGCTCCGATCTGCAAAAAATATGATTTATGCATGCCTTAAGTGCATTAAAAAAATTACATATAATATTATTATACCTAAAATGTTATTAAGTAGTTTAAAAACACATAAGTTTATACTAATAACATTATTACTATACTTCTAATATTCTGATAATTTTATGTCAAACCTTAATTTAAGAAAAAAGTTTTGAAAATCCAAAAGTGCACGACTCTTACTGCCGCACTCAGAGACGTTTAATGATTACTTAAGCCGTCACTAAGTAAAGATTTAAAAAAGTTGACTCTCAGAGTGAGTTAATGGTTCATTAGTAGGCCTAAGGAACCGTTAAATTTAAGTAACGCTCTACCCTTACTTAACTTCGTAATGAATGATTTACACAGGACAATTTGTGAGGTTATGTGTGCCATTGCGTAGTTATTTTCAAGGATTTGTTTATTGTCATCAAATTGTGATATTTTGAGAAAATGTCAGATTATGAAGAGTTTAGTTATTTTTTTAGAGAACCAGGACCAAAACGTTATTTGCGTGATTATTGGGATCCATTTCAGAAATATACTGTTCAAGAATTTTACTCGCGATATCGCTTTACCCACATATTAAAATAAGAAGTCCTGGTGGAAGTTCTGTCAAACAAAGGTTAAGCATTGGAAATTTACAAGGACAGGGTATGCTACTTGGAGACAGTGGATATGCAGTCAGCAGTATGTTGCTAACACCATTTTTGTCACCTAACAATATTGGACAAGAACTGTATAATAATAGTCATATTAAAACACAGAATACTGTTGAGAGGACCTTTGGAATTTGGAAACGGCGGTTTCCTTGTCTCCAGATGGGAATGGAGATCAAAAGGAAACCGTTGTGGCAGTGATATGTGCATGTGCCACACTGCACAATATATCCACAATGTTAGATGATGCCTTCTACTGATGACGCTGATGACAATTATTCATTAACAGTAATGGTTTCTTATTCAGACAATCTGTTGTCAATAGATTTTTTTTCTCAATAATAAGAAAAATTTGAAACAAGGTTAAAATAAAACATAATTTAACTAATCACTTGTTTTACTTTGTAAACTGTTTTTTAAAATCTTCAATTCTAACGTAGCTTTTTCCAAAAGAATTTTTTTTGCCTGTAATTCATAAACATTTACATTTATCTTCATTAAGATCAAAATGCAGATGCGTTGTCACTCCTGAGGACTAAGATGGAATGCCTTGTTTACAGTGAAAAGGGTCTCCGGTTCTCTATACTCACCATAAGAAACACAGCAATATTAAGCTGCTATTTTACGCTGGTATTCTATGAGAGTGTTGTCCTACCCCAGTCAAGCTGACCCATTTGTGCCGCAACTGTAATTTTGCTGCAGGGTAATATGATGCAGGATAGTAATATGCTATGATTTATTTGATGGAGCTATTGTTATACATTTAAAGTTAACTATTTATTTATTTCCAAAAAAAATTATAAATTAAAACTATGAATATATCTGCTAAAAAAGAAGATAACCTAAAATAAAACTAACAAACTAAAATAATAACTTGATGTGAGTTTGCTGTATGCTAGCAATGTTTCCAAAAATTTTAAAACTGGTTTAAACGTAGCTAGTAAATTATTATAATGTATAACTTTGAATAAATAAAAAACCCATTAATCAAATAATACTTATATTTTAAATCATCATTGTACAAATTATATACATATAACAAATTATAATAAGACAAATTAGAAAGTTTCTTGTGTATTGATTTCTTCAGTTCCTCTAATTCTATTGTAGCTTTTTGTAATAAAATTTTATTTCTTTCTTCCTCCAGTAACGTAGCATATTTAACTTATTTCCTCAACTTCTAACTGTAATAAAGAAAAACATAAGTACATGTAAGTAAATTTTGCAACCAATTAATGTGGTTTTCCACATACTATATATTGCTTACAACATATTGAGTAATATTTTAACATTAAAATCAAAGGGTGCCTTCCCATAATGGTTTAGAGGGAAATGAGTGGTACAAAATGATACAACTACATCATTCTCACTTCCTTTGGTTTGAAATCTGCAATATGGGAAGGCAAGAAATCATTACATCAACAAGGCTTCATTCCGGACATACTCCAATAAAGAAATTTGCATTTATGATGGGAAAAGTGAATACACCAAATTGTGTCAAATGTGGAGTTGTAGAAGATACTATTCATAGTATAATATTATATAATAGTATATTAGCTTTTCCATTGTTGGATAAGTTTAGAAAACTTTATAAACTAGTATTGTTGGGTATTAACAGATAACCTTTTATTATTGTTTATGTAAATGTATCATTATTTTAATAATTTTTAATTTAATTTTGTGCATTTGATTTGTACCTATGAGGGTCATACTAGTAGATCAAACC
Organism: Parnassius glacialis; assembly: GCA_033319125.1. Lineage (NCBI taxonomy): Eukaryota > Metazoa > Arthropoda > Insecta > Lepidoptera > Papilionidae > Parnassius > Parnassius glacialis. The sequence goes on along the minus strand of JAVANC010000001.1, from coordinate 60,566,491 downwards.
CTCTATAGTCAATAAAGTTCTTGACTGTAATCTATGGCCTTTAAAATGGTATGGTGGAGTTCTTTATTTCACATATCATCACAGGTGCAGCCTGATAAATAAAACATGTAAATTAGTGCAGTATTCACATAATAAAAAAATGTATGCCACTAAGTCCCACTAAAATAGCAATACAGAGGATATCATGATACTAACATCTTCGACCATGAAAATAAAGGCTCCATGTTGTGGTGGTGGAGGTGGTGTATGTGGTTTACCCCCAGTCCTAAATAAATTTCCTCTTTCAGTTGCACGGGCTTTACGAGTAAATGAATTTTTATAAATAACAGAGGACAATCTTTACCTTGTGTACGTTGGCGCTGCAACTAAACTCTTGGGTTATTAAATCCCATGCCGCTTGTTTCTTTGCAATCCACTTGCCATCTGTAAATTTAGATTCAACGATTGGTCTCCTTTTAATTAATTGTGCCAATAGAGCCTTTTCATCGGCGGTGAAATTAGCTAATCTTCCGTGGTGTTTTTGGTTGTAGATCCTAAATTGAAACAGAAATGTAATTAGAAGTCTTTTCATTGTCATCAAATGTTATCAATTATTCACTGAATCTATAGTGATACTTACCATGATATAATTATGTTAATTTATGGATGAAAATTAAATTACAATTCACAACACAAAAGTTTTAAACTATTTATAACAAAGTCCGAAACATAACCTTGAACCTTGATGTGATTTGATATTGACACATTGAAAAAATGGCAAAAATAATATATTTCATTTGAAGGAAAATAGCTATTTTGCTTTGTGTTTTAGAAAAAACTGAAAGTAAAAGAAATAATTATCATTTGTATTTTCATGAATAATAGTTTAAGATGTTTTTAAACTATTTTTTTATTATTTAATATCATCACTTTTTAAATGTGGCTACACCAACACTTTATCGATATGGATTCGATAGAGTCATATGACGTTGCCCCGCCTTACGAATACTTAAAGTTGTCATTAACTAATGAACCCTTAAAATATGTCTCTGGGATGATCCGTTCATTAACGGAGTTAATGCTAATTAGTTAAGTATTAATTAAGACTAATTTAATGAACCTTTCTGAGTGCGGCCGTTAATGCTCATATCATAGTGAAAAAAATAATAATTTGTAGTTCTATTAATCAAAGAGTTCCAGTAGCAGTCAGCGAAGTACACCTTCAAGTCACTCCGTCATGTCCGGAGGTAAGGTCTGTACATAACTAACAAAATAAGCCCAAACTCGCCATATCTAGTTGTCTTTGCCGAGGAGTTCCAGAAGCAATCATCAAAGTCTACCTTTAAGTCACTCTTTCAAGTCCGGAGGTAAGGTTTTATCATAACTAACAAAACGAGTCCAAAATTGGCAGACCTATTATTTACTCATGGAGGGGTTCCCGTAGCAGTCATCGAAGTACACCTTCAAATCGCTTTTTCACGTTCAGAGTTAAGGTCTCATCATAACTAACAAAACGAGACCAAACTCTGCACACCTAGTTCTACTCTTTGAGGAATTCCAGTAGCATTCATCGAAGTTTACCTTCAGGTCTCCATTAAGTTCAAGACGTATAAGTATAATAATAAATAAATCCTGCGTACTTTTTGAGAAACAAAATGTTGTAATAAAAATCTGTGATTAAATAATAATAATAATAATAATAATAATAGGTCTCTAAAAGTCCAACCCCACGTCCGAGCCGACCATCTGGCCACGTATGAGACGGGCAACATGTCTATGTATAACTATGACATGGCTAACGGGGCAATGGGTACTTGCTTATTTGGATACCATCTCCCAATCCAAGCCAAGGTGGAACAGCATGTGCCAAGGGCTGCATGGTTATGGGGAAGCATAGTCGATAGCATGCGAACTCTGGAGAATAGGGGCCCTCCAGTTTCATTTACCCTTACCGTGGTGAACGCAGGGCTCTGCCGCGGTTGACAGTATAGTCCCTAGCTAATCGTGGGAACAATATGAGAAGAAGCAACAGAAAACAAACATCTACCCAGCTAACAACTGATGTAGAAAACATTTCCTCCCATTCCCCCTTCCCTATCCCTATCCCAGTCTCCTCCGGTCCCAAGTGTTTCTCGGAATATTTTATCCATGACCACTAAGGCCAGTCTTCCCAGACAGCGCATGACTTGGACAGTAGAAATGAACGAGCACGTCATGCGTTGTTACTACCTCTCCACGAAACTAGATACTCACCTAGTTGGCTACAGGTCAGAGATGCGGAAACTTTTTATCGAAAGATATCCTGAGTTAACAGAAAAAGTGAGTGAACAAAGGATAGCCGACCAAAAACGAGTAATTCTAAATACAAAGAAGATTTCACTTTTAAGACTAGAACAATTAAAAACCGAAGTAGCTAAAGAACTTCAACTCGGTAATGTAGAAAATATATCATCTCAAGAGGAAGGGACTCAAATCCTGGAGAATTGTTTTCCCTTAGAAAAAACTTCTTCCGATACCACACCAACTGCATTACGACTAGAAATAAATGCCCCAAATACCAACCAAATGGGCGAAAAAGAGGCTAAAAATCCGGTGCCTGAAGCTCTGCAACACGAATTTAATAGAGCGCTTATCGAATTTTGAGGGACTGATCCCCTGACGCGACCAATAATTCCATGGCATAGCACCTCCCGGAAGTTAGCAGCGACCGTTCAAGTAATTAATTCTACATTATTGCCGCAATACCTTGCTGAATGTGATAAAAGTTTTGAAACCATTCAGACCACCATATATGTAGCTGCTGTTGCAGTTGTGCGAGCCACTGGGGGGAAAGTAGAAAAACAATACACATCACCTATAAGGAATAAAATTCCAGCTTGGGAACACAGACTATCCCGTCAAATAGATAAGCTGCGTTGTGAAATTGGAAGAATGACTCAGTATGTCTTAGGCATAAGGACAAAGAAAATAATGGCAGTGTATGAAAAACTACAACTAGAACATCTGATGCACACCAAATACGATCCACCAAATAAAACTCCTGAGGAGATATTGGACACATTGAAACAGAAGTTAGCTGTCAAGGCTAATCGGCTTAGGAGATATCGTGCATCACAAAAAAGAAAAACAGACAACGCTATCTTTGATCGCAGTGAAAAGAAATTTTATAGGCGACTCAGATCGAATCCCAATAATAACTCGAGTAACACTCAACCTCCTTCCCTAAAGCATATAGAAAACTTATGGAGAGGAATCTGGTCTGAAAGTGTGAGACACCGCAAAGATGTTAGCTGGATTAGTCTGGAAGACGAGCGCCTGGCTAACACCATCCCAATGGAATCTGTGAGCTTTACAGTGGATGATGTCACAAAATCAGTGAACAAAATGCATAACTGGAAGGCTGCCGGTCCCGACGGTATTCATAACTACTGGATTAAGAAATTCACTACCTTACACGACCCTAAATCAAAGTGCTTCAATTCTTTCCTTCAAAGTCCTGAGGCTTTCCCTCCATATCTTTCCACCGGTATTACATATCTGCTGCCAAAGGATGATGATATTGGTAACCCCACAAAGTACCGACCTATTACCTGCCTCTGTACACTTTATTAAACCCTGACATCATGTTTGACAGCGAAAATTTATGAGCACTTAGACCTACAGTCGATACTAGCTATTGAGTAAAAGGGGTGTATAAAGAATTCGCAAGGCTGTAAAGAGCAACTTATAATAGATTCTGTGGTCACAGAGCAAGCATACCACAAATCTAGAAATATCCACGTGGCGTATATTGACTATCGCAAGGCTTTTGACTCCGTGCCGCACTCCTGGTTGATACAGGTCCTTAATATGTATAAGATCCATCCCAAGGTAGCAGCATTGCTTAAACATATTATGTCGTATTGGCGTACTGAACTTTCTATTAGTTTAAAGGGTTATAACACCAAAACGAACTACATTCACATACGTCGAGGAATTTTTCAGGGTGACAGTTTAAGTCCCCTCTGGTTTTGTCTTGCTCTGAATCCGTTATCTGCAATATTAAACAATACAGGTTACGGGTTTCTCATTAAGGGCGGTACTGGGATAGAGTTCAAACTTAACCATCTTTTGTACATGGACGACATAAAGTTGTACGCTGCTAATGCTCGTGAACTTAGAGGCTTACTGCAAAGTACTGAGCAGTTCTCGAATGACATTAAAATGTCTTTTGGCCTGGAAAAGTGTCGAACTTTAAGTGTTGATAGGGGAAAGGTCAAAAAGGCAGAAGGCTACGACCTTCATGATGGTGGTATAATTGATGCGATGGCTAAAGATGACAATTACAAATATCTTGGTCTACTCCAAACTCTTCGAATCGACCACAAGGAAATAAAATCTTGGATATGTAAAGAATACTACCGTAGGCTCAAAGACATTCTCGGAACGGGTCTTAAGAGCAAAAACATCTTCAAGGCAATCAACACTTTCGCAATGCCAACAATAACTTACACCTTCGGAATTGTAAAATGGTCAGACACCGATATCGGGAATATTGAGAGAACTACCCGTGTATTATTGACAAAATATCGGTTCCATCATCCTAAATCCGCTACTGAACGAGTAACTTTGCCAAGAGCTGAAGGGGGAAGAGGTCTCGTTGACCTAAGGCGGCTTTATTCAAAGCTAATAAAAAACTTGCAAAATTACTTTCTCAGCAAAGAGTCGTCTCCCTTACATCAAACAGTTACTTTAGCGGATAATGGTTATACTCCACTGGATCTTCTTCATTCTAAAGAAGCTGAGCCCTTGGTTGCTGATGCCGAATACCTTAAGGCCAAACTTAACCAATGGGCCTCAAAACCACTACATGGAAGGTTTGCCCACGAGCTTAGAGGTCCTCACGTTGATATTGCAGCGTCGACCAGTTGGTTGCGCCGCGGGGAACTGTTTGCAGAAACTGAGGGTTTTATGATAGCAATACAGGATCAAGTAATTCCGACAAAGAATTACCTAAAATACATAGTTAAAACAAATGTCGAAGACGACCTATGCAGACGATGCTATCAGAAACCTGAAACGATCCAACATATCACGGGTTCGTGCCAGGCTCTTGCTGCATCAGAATACACTCAGCGTCATAACGATGTCGCCAAAATAATCCATCTAGCACTGGGCCAAAAATATGATCTATTGAAGGATGACAACCCGTACTGGAAATATTCCCCTAGTCCCGTGCTGGAAAATGACAACATTCAACTATATTGGGATCGATCAGTCCTAACAGACCGGTCCATCCCCCATAATCGGCCAGATATTATAATTATTTATAAAAAGGAGAAACGGGCTTGTCTGTTAGATGTTGGGGTTCCCAACTCGCATAATATTCAGCAATATATAATGGAAAAAAAGACAAAATACCAACCACTTGCTGAAGAAGTGAGACAAATGTGGCTTCAGGATGAAGTAGAAGTCCTTCCCCTCATCATCTCAACTACAGGAATAATACCGCAGCAGCTTAACGAAAATCTTGCTAAGCTAGACCTACCAATGTCCGTTAGGAACAATATTCAAAAAGCTGTTATCCTAAGGACAACTGCCATTGTGAGGAAGCATCTTGCCCTATAAAACACAACCTCTTTGCATCTTGCTAAAAGCCGATCTAAGAGTTGTAAACCCAAAAGGAGAAAAAAAAAAGAAAAGGAATAATAATAGTATCTTACATTGGTCAAGTATGTAACAAATTAGGGTTTTGGAATATTTTTTATTTCTAAAGTGACCGATATTTTTATCGCAAACCGCTGTAAACTTATGACCACTCACGACAGCGGCTGAGCCCACAGTAAAAAGGTACTCCGTGGCCGGGAATTAGGCAAAGTGTATTCGATAAAATAAATTAATACAAGGCTGCTCAAAACGTTGAAAATTTCGCTATTTCTTAGCTGATAAAAATTAATTATAACTAAACAAAACAAAATTTAACTGCCATTTACATTCCATGGCACTCCACCTGGCAGATGAAGAATTTAAAAAACAGATTGAGTTGAAAAATTGATATTTTCAGAAATTATCGTGTTCACGCCTCCATGCAGACTTGTAAATCTACACCTTACGCCACTAAAACCGCTTTTTTATATAAAAATATCAATTGATCGATTTAAAAAAAATAAGTTCAACAATCATTTGTCTTTCTAACAATGTGCTTTTTATATTATTTATATGTTCAATATGATTGTTAGATACAACTTCGTGCGACAAAATGTTGCAATCTTGATTTTTATACGCTAGTAGTGTCATAAATTAAACAATCTCCAAGTTGTTAGTTAGTTATATTATTACCATTAAACAATAAACACTTATATTACATAATACTTTTACTCTTAACAACAATGTTTGCCAGGTTAATATTAATAGCCTTCCTCCGAAAACACATGTCCGTCGCCATTGCTACCAAAGCTCTGCTCCGTACCCACGCTATCCCTTCTCGCTCGTTTTTTCATTTTTAACCAATCTCAACACGTTTCCGGAGTCAGCTACCAACTTACAAAAATGAAACTACTTGAACTGACCACAGCAGTATTTATACTACTGCAATAAATTCACACAATGCTAAATAAGTAAATTATTATACATTAATTTATAAAAGAATATTTAAAATGATATGATAAATTTAGAAATCATGACATTCGGCCATCCGGCAACGTGATGCCTCCCGGCATTACAAACAGATTGAAATAAGCAATCATGACATTCATAGATTTATGTAATCAACATTGTATTTTTATAATGCACTTAAAGTGTACAAGTAACGTTTATCACTATGCATATAATTGAGAAAAAAAAATACTTAACTTATATATACTTTCTAATTTAAATACCTAATACCTATATACATATTTTAAATATCTTATTAATTTTTAACTTATTCGGTATTTTCACTGGCGGTGCTTACATCTGATTTATACAATTCTAATGTTCTAATGTGAATCTAGGGTCGAATTCGATCAACTGCAATAACAGTGGTATACAACTTGCCTTTTCTTGAAAATCTCGGAACATCTGTTATTTTATAACAATCGTTTCCCAGTATTTCATGGGCCCACAACCTTTGACAGAAGCTTTGTACTTTATGAAAATTGTTACGGGAAATTTTAACTAAATCACCAACAGCGTATTTGGTTGCAGGGACCTGATTAGCATCATATCGATCTTTTTGTTTAGCTTGCTCTTTTTCTATATTTTCATTTATGTTGTCACTAATTTCTTGTAAATTTAAATTTCTGGAACATTCTAAAGTATTGTGCGTATTTGATAAGGAGTCGCGCATTTTGACTCCAAACATAGCTTCTGTCACAGATTGTTGGGTTGTTGCATTGAAAGTATTATTTATATCTCATTGGATTTTGCCCAGACACTTGTCCCAGTCACGTTCATAACCAAAAGAATTGTGTGCTGACAAAGAGTTAAAATAGTTTGGATAAATCTTTCAGACTGTCCATCTGCCCTGGGACAAGTGAATGCGTTCAAAATATGCTTGATACCACATGGTACACATGTATCACAGAAGGTTTTAAAAGCTTTTGACGTAAAACGTGCCTCGGTCGGATATAATTCTAGCAGGTACACCAAAAACATACAAAATTTTCTCAATAACTTTAATAGTGCTTTTTGTCTAAAGATTTTTCACTGCTCTCACAAACAAATATTTGGTACAAGCATCAACTACTGTTAAAATATGCGTGTTACCGTTTTTAGTCCTAACAAAAGGTCTGAGATGGTCCATATGTATGGTATGAAAAGGAATTTGTATTTTAGATATGAAAATCCTGATTTACGTTTAGCTTTGTTATCCTTATTATAAGCGCACCCTATGGAACAACTAAACACAGTTAATATTTCTTTCTTGAAATACAGTATGATTTTTAACTACATAATTCTGTTGAATATCTTTACATTTCTGGTCATCTCCAGGTTTAAGAACTTTTAGAATACGAGATATAACTGAGTCTGCTATTTGTAATGTTAAAAGCCAATTTTTCTTTTCTATATTATATACGCTAATGCTTGGGTTGTCATCTGTATCCATGGATAGCTCGGGAGTCGTGAAAAATAAACAATTGCCACTTAGGTTAGATATTTGATCTTCAATAAGGGGTAGGGGAAAGCGGTCTTTAACAGTTTTATTATTTAACGCTCTAAAGTCTACACAAAGTCTTTGATCACCGGTTTTCTTTTTGATCATTAAAATGGGACTGGCATAATCAGAATTTGACTTCTGAATTATATCATTTTGCAATAGTTCATCTACAGTTTCCCGAACTTGCTGACGTTCGTGATGAGAAAGACGATATAGGCGGTAAACTATTGGCTTATTATCTATTAAATCAATTTTAATTTGTACTTCGTCCACACAACTCATTCCTCCCAGATATGTTGCGAAACCATCACGATAGCTCTACAATAGCAATTAAAGTTTATCTAATAGATGATTGTCAAGATCTGATCCGGTTTTAATATCGTTTTTGTCAAGGGGTGCTAATTTAGAGGGATCTTTAAATGTTCGGTTAATTTGGCATAATGTGTGTTCCGTGATCGGGATGGACCGAGTTATTAACTTATCTTGTGAAAGCATTGCAACATGAAATGACAAACCACTTGCTAAGACCACCTTTGCCACCACTAATATTGAATACGCCCTGAAATAGTCGATACTCATTACCAGTCTCAATAGCGTTATAACCTTCGATAAAAACGTCCCTTATAAAACTAGGCTTAGTGTGAACTGGAATAAATTCCGTTTTGAATATATCTACCATATTGCTGACGTGACGCCTTATAACGTCTTCGTTCCTACCAAACACATTTTGACCCGGACTATTGTAAAATATAAGTTTGGAATTACTAATGGTAATTCTCTTAAATTTTTGTCCGATAAGTAATGATGTTTGAAGAAATGCATCCTCGACAATTTAAACTTCTATACAAGATTCCATTTCACCTATCATAATAATGTCTAATTATTTGTACAATGGTGTCACTATTGAGTGACCAAAACCCCTCACAACAGGTCCGTCAAACATTTTCAGTAGTGCTAAAAGCTCCGCTTCAGTTTTCCACATTAGTGTACATTCACTGCCAAAGTCTATGTAAGCTTCAAAAGTGTGTCCATTAATTCTCACAGACTACTACTTCTACTACTATTTCAACTCGTAATTGGTATTGTTAAGGGAATCTGTATCTATAAATATTAAATCCTACTTACTTTTAGTATGTACTACTATTATTTACTCTGTGCTTTTAAAATATTGTAATAAAAATCTTTGATTATTAAAATAATCAAGTAATATAAAATAGTAATAAATTTGTTTTTCGAATATTTTGTATTTATTTGTACAGCGATCTTTTTGAGCCGCTGTAAACAACCAATAAAGTAACTACTCACAACGGCGGTTGACGCCGTACTAACCGAGTGAGGCAATCTATTCACTAAAATGATTTCACACAAGGCTGCTCAAACACCGAAAATTTTGTCTTTTAGCAGCCAAATAGAAATTAATTATGACTCAATAAAATAAAATTAAACTATCATTTACGTTCAATGACTTCCCACATGATAGATGAAGAATTTTTAAAAATAGATTGAGTTGAACAAGTGATATTTTCAAAGGATATTGTGTTTACGAAGCCATAGGGACTTGATGAATCCACACCATAAGCCACTTAAATCCCCTTTTTTTATGTAAAAATAGCAATTAATTGCTTCAGAAAAATATTAATATGCTCAACAATCATTTATCTTTCTGACAATGTGCTTTTTATATCATTCAAATGTATAATATTACCAGATATGATTTCATGTGACAAAACGTTGGAATCTTGAATTTTAGGCGCTAGTAGAACATACCTATGCACATTGCGCTTACTACATGCAATTCGCTTAGTGCATTTGTAATAAGGATAACCTTGAGAACGATAATTATAACAAGCGAGAGAGTTATTTGTTGAAATACTTTTAATTGTACTTGGGATGCTGATTTAATTGATTTTTGGGGTATGCGCTCTCCTTGTCTACTATCAAATGTCTGGGGTTTCTCTGACGCAAGATAATTAAGTAAACCATCAGGTCCTTGACTATTCAAAGTTTGTGCCCCGTTTCTAATTGACCAATCACTAATGCCACAAATAATACATTCAACAACCTTTTTCCCTATAATATCACATCTATTTAATAAACTTAGCTTATCATATAAATATTCTCGCAACCTTTAGTCATTCCGTAAAGTATGATTTAACATTTTTTTTTTAAACCGTCTTGTGGTGCCTCCGATGTTCACCTTCCTCACTTGAACTGGATGTGGAGAAGAACATGATCTATTCTTAACCCTTTCACATCATCGCTTCCTCCTTGGCGGCGTACCAGGCGGTGTACAGGTCTCGCTATCAGACTTCATTGCCAATCGTGACCGTAAGGCATATAAAATTCCTCGACATGATCCATTCAGCAACATATACCGAGAAATCAGAAAAATAACCAAATTATACACATAGTATGTATGTAAATAGTTGTATACTCGTATAACACATGAGACAGAATTACTGAGGGCATCCACGACTTTTTCTGCCACCAGGGCGGCGCCACTTTACAGTGAGGTAAAATATTTGACAGATTTCATAGCGGGGACGGTAATTTCTTAGGAAAATGTAATTTTTAACGTTTCTTCCTGTATTATTAGTTATATTTTATATTAATTACATTACAAATGAATAAACCAAACTATAAATATAACTAAAAGCCGATTTTTTTTAAAGTGCATAAAATTAAAAATTAAACCACTGACGCAATGTGTTATGTATTAATATAATATTCTAGATAATGATAAACTATAATTTAAAATTAATTTCTCAATTAACTGACACTGTGTAACAAAAAAACTTTACCTCAGTCGCTATTAGCGACATCTGGTGAGTAGAAGATTATTAGCCCTCATTCAAGTATCATTTTATTTCACTATTCAATCTGCTGCATACTGATGTGTTAACAACTATCAAAATCCTTGACCATTTTATCTCTGAGATATAAAGAAAATATTGAAATATATTTATATAATATATTAATGTTGGTTCAATGGGCAAGCATAGTCCACTCAAATCGGTAAGCATACATAGATTACCAATTATACTCTATAGTAATCCAGTGGGCAAACATGGTCCACTCAAATCAGTAAACATACATAGATTTAAAAAATATGTATAATATATAGTAATCCAGTGGGCAAACATAGTCCACTCAATTCAATAAGCATTCATAAATAAAAAAAAATATTTGTAACATATAATAATCCAGTGGGCAAACATAGTCCACTCAAATCAATAAGCATACATAGATTCAAAAATATCTATAATATATAGTAGTCCAGTGGGCAAACATAGTCCACTCAATTCAATAAGCATTCATAAATAAAAAAAAATATTTGTAACATATAATAATCCAGTGGGCAAACATACTCCACTCAATTCAATAAGCATTCATAAATAAAAAAATATTTGTAACATATAATAATCCAGTGGGCAAACATAGTCCACTCAAATCAGTAAGCATACATAGCTTAAAAATTATATTCTATAGTAATCCAGCGGGCAAACATAGTCCACTCAAATCAGTAAACATTCATAGATTCAAAAATATGTATAATATATAATAGTCCAGTGGTCAAACATAGTCCACTCAATTCAATAAGCATTCATAAAATAAAAAAAAAATATTTGTAACATATAATAAGCCAGTGGGCAAACATAGTCCACTCAAATCAGTAAGCATGCATAGCTTAAAAATTATAATATACACATAGTAATCTATTGGGCAAGCCTAGTCCACCCAAATTGGTAACTTATATAGCTTACCAAAACAAAATCCGATGACTATCAACCTGTTCAACATCCAGTAAGAATAATCCTCACTCAATAGACCAACAAGATGGACTAGTGATCATCCAACAAAAAAATAAATAAAAGGAAGATTAAATTTAACACTAGCATGTTAAATATATTGGGGTAACACATAATGGCGTAGTGGTGTCATCTTTTGTAGTGGTCAGTATTATTCAAGTGCTTGATTAAGGGGTTAACCAAAATAAATAAACATTAACTTTTCATTGACATCATTCATAACTAATATGGACTATAACACTCACTTAGTCTTAAAAGACCTTATATACCACCACAGCCACAACAGTAACCGTTAACACCTTAAACAATTTTTATTTTTGTAGTAACTAATAATTGCAATACTAGAATTCTTAGTTCCAAATTAATTACATGTCTCATATTATACATGTTAACATTTATATATTATTATTATTATTGATGAATAAATTATACCTTTTTACCATTAATTAAAATTTAAACATGGTCATAAAATTAAATTTTATTTATAATAGTATATTTGTATTGTAATGTAACATAGGCCTTCAAGTCATTTTCATACATATCTTTCTGTGTGATCTGTTCAAAATTACATAGTACTGTTTGCTCAACACCCTGCATAGCACTGAGAAGGCAGCTGTACTGATAATTACTTTAAGAGATTGCTTCTTAATGGGTTAAGAATATCCATGTATACTTATGTGTACATTATGTTAGTATAATTATATTTTTTTTTTGACTTGTAGAGAATGTAACAACCATTGATAATGTACTGCGTATCATATGTAGTTACATTAAAGCATTTATTCTATGATTAACGGCACTTCAATGGTGATAATGCATAAGTTCACACTTCGTAACTTAGGCTGAATTAGTTGAACGTTATTTCAACAAGGTGGTAATATATTAATAAAGAAATTTACATAATGTGTACTATATTAGTTATTTTAAATTCAAATAAGCGTTTTCTTTTATATGGCAAAATATGTCTTTAGTTATGTAGGTACTTTATTAACCACCATATTTCATGAAAATAAACTTTTATCATTAATGACTGATCATTATCATATTCATCATACGAAATTTCTAAAGAAAAAAAAATAATGGATGATTCTTACAATACTTCTAAATACTTATAGTCCCATAACATAAGAGCTGTGCAAAAAGGCAACAAGATTAGGATTCAATTTACTGCGATGGTAAATGACAACAAATAATTTAAGTGTTTAAATACATAGTTCCTTCAGCAATTTTTCTAATTTGTATCGACGAGTATACATACCCTTTTGGTAATCCCACTTCTGAATTGTCATAAATTAAACAATCTCCAAGTTGTTAGTTAGTTATATTATTACCATTAAACAATAAACACTTATATTACATAATACTTTTACTCTTAACAACAATGTTTGCCAGGTTAATATTAATAGCCTTCCTCCGAAAACACATGTCCGTCGCCATTGCTACCAAAGCTCTGCTCCGTACCCACGCTATCCCTTCTCGCTCGTTTTTTCATTTTTAACCAATCTCAACACGTTTCCGGAGTCAGCTACCAACTTACAAAAATGAAACTACTTGAACTGACCACAGCAGTATTTATACTACTGCAATAAATTCACACAATGCTAAATAAGTAAATTATTATACATTAATTTATAAAAGAATATTTAAAATGATATGATAAATTTAGAAATCATGACAGTAGTACATACATACGCAATTTGCGCCTAAGGCATGCAATAAGAAATGTCGGCAAATCGAGGGAGTGTTTAACATTAAACAAGCGTAATTATAAAAGAAACTGTCGGAATAAAACAGGAAGCTGTAAGTGTATTCAAAAATGTTATTTCATATAATCGCTTCTTTTTTATCAGTCTTAAAAAGAGATTCAAGATATGGGTGACATATCCTAGAATAAGAACTAGGAACTAGGAAGGCTGTTGTTTGTTAAATTGATCTCCGAATTTTGTCAATCATACGGAACTTATTATTTGTACTGCTGTTTTACGTTGATATGGTATATTAAAATATTAATTTGTTAATACAATTAAATAAACTATTATATAAATTCCGAAAATTCTATATTGCTGTAAAAATTTTGATGAAGAAGATTCTGAAGTATTATTTTAAATTATTATATGGGAGTCTCTTGATCTTACTAAGATAAAGTTATTTTCTGAACTAGTAGTAAATTAAATATAATTGGTAAATCCAATTGAGCATACCTTAAGCGCATAAAAAATACGTATAACATGATTATCCGGAATTTTTTAAAGTAGTTTAAATACATTTCGACAGGACTATCGGCTTCAACACCCTCAAAACCCATGAAAATGACACCCATGATGAAAAAATTGATATCTATTGCAGCTGCCATCTTGGATTTACATTTTGACAGCACTATCGGCTTCAACACCCTCGAAAACCATAAAAATGACACCCATGATGAAAAATTTTATACCTATTGCAGCCGCCACCTTAGATTTACATTTCGACAGCACTATCGGCTTCAGCACCCTCGAAAACCATGAAAATGACACCCATGATGAAAAAGTTGAAATCTATTGCAGCCGCCATCTTGGATTTACATTTCGACAGCACTATCGGCTTCAACACCCTCGAAAACCATGAAAATGACACCCAAGATGAAAAAAATTATATCTTTTGCAGCCGCCATCTTGGATTTACATTTCGACAGCACTATCGGCTTCAACACCCTCGAAAACCATGAAAATGACACCCATGATGAAAAAATTGGTACATAATTCAGCCGCCATCTTGGATTTACATTTCAACAGCACTATCGGTTTCAACACCCTCGAAAACCATGAAAATGACACCCATGATGAAAAAATTTATATCTTTTGCAGCCGCCATCTTGGATTTACATTTTGACAGCACTATCGGCTTCAACACCCTCGAAAACCATGAAAATGACACCCATGATGAAAAAATTGGTACCTAATTCAGCCGCCATCTTGGATTTACATTTCAACAGCACTATCGGCTTCAACACCCTCGAAAACCATGAAAATGACACCCATGATGAAAAAATTTATACCTATTGCAGCCGCCATCTTGGATTTACATTTCGACAGTACTATCGGCTTCAACGCCCTCGAAAACCATGAAAATGACACCCATGATGAAAAAATTGGTACCTAATTCAGCCGCCATCTTGGATTTACATTTCAACAGCACTATCGGCTTCAACACCCTCGAAAACCATGAAAATGACACCCAAGATGAAAAAATTTATACCTATTGCGGCCGCCATCTTGGATTTACATTTCAATAACCCTATCGGTTTCAACACTCTCGAAAACCATCAAACTGTCACCCATGACAAAAAAATTGATACTACTTACTTTTAGTACGTACTACTATTATTAAGTGGCGAAGCTTGCGAAGTCACTTATTGATTTCACGATGTCTGTCCGTCTGTCCGTCTGTCCGTCTGTCCGTCTGTCCGTCTGTCCGTCTGTCCGTCCGTCTGTCCGTCTGTCCGTCTGTCCCACGATTATCTCGAGAACGGTTTCGAATTTTCAAATTCTGTTTTCAGCAATCGATTACTGATCACCCAGGCATCTGAACCTCCTATTTTGATTTTTTTTCCGCTAGAAACCGCTACAAAGCTGATTGCTTCGCTACTTTGCTATGCTGTTAGCTTGCTTGGTTTATTTATTCTGTGCTTTTAAAATATTGTAATAAAAAAAATCTCTTATTATTATAATAATCAGGTATTTAAGAAATTTGGATATTCGAATATTGTGTATTTGTACAGCGATCTTTTTGAGCCGCTGCAAACATCCGAAATAATGTCCACTCACGACGGCGACTGACCAGTATATAAAAAGTACTCTGTGCATCGAACTGAGTGAGTGAGTAAACTACTCTGTGGCTTTAGCTCCCTTTACAGAATTAATTTACATACAAGGCTACCAAATCAACGAAAATTTCGCCATTTTGGAGCCGAAAAAAATTAATTATAGCTAAACAAATCAAAATTTTACTGCCATTTACATTCAGTGGCTTCCAACACGATAGATGAAGAGATTAAAAAATAGATTGAGTTAAGCAATTGATATTTTCAAAAGTTAGAGTGTTTACAAGCCTTCCGGACTTGATAAATCCACACCATAAGCCACTAAAACCTCTTTTTTTATTTGTAAATAGCAATTAATCAATTTAAAAAATATATTAATAAGTTCAACAATCATTTATCTTTCTGACAATGTGCTTTTTATATCATTTATATGTATAATACGATTGCTAGATACGATTTTATTCGATAAAACGTTGGAATCTTAATTTTTAGGCGATAGTAGAACATACCCTGCGCTTTCGCTTAAGGTATGCAATAAGAGTGACTTTTAATAAGTATTAAAATCTTTATTGAATAAAAAGTTTATGTTAGAAACATAAACTTTATTATATATTATAAAATTTAAAATCGACATAGCTATTAAGGGCTTCTTTGTTAGTCATTTTTTTATACAAATCTTTTACAATTATTTTAAATCGTGTGGTGACAGTCAAAGACATTAACCTCCTTCTGGACCAGTCGGGTAACAAGTAATCTACTTTTTTTTTTCGATATTCGTAAAGTACAATTGCATGTCGTGTCGATGTACCAGTATCATGCATGGCCTGAATTTCATTGACTATAAAGAAGCTTTTATGGAACGCGAAAACTTTTGCAATTTATTCACGTCTTCCAACACGACCGTCTCGCTAGCACTCTACATATCTATGACGTGAGTTAACGTGCTCGCCTTTCAAAGTACGGAAAAGTGTTGCTCGAGACTCCTATGCCAGTTCAAACTTTGTATAAATTTGAAGGTTGCGTATTTGATCGTAGCGAAACGATCGATAAAGTAACATTTTATGGTTATTTATTTTAATTTATTCGGAACACCAAGAGCATTTATTCATTTTATTTATTACAAGAAATTAAGGAAATTAGTATATTAAATTTGATCTCTCAATAAATTTACAAAAATGTAATGTTTATACACAAAAATAGAAGTAGTTTTAATAAAATAAGTGATAATCACTCTGTAAATACTAGTAACAGACAAGCGTGTACTCGTAGTACCAGTTACTCGACTCTACAAAGTCAGTAATTCATTCTTGGGGCATGGTATACGCTTTTACAACATAATCTCCTCTCCCAACAATGAGTTTAGAATTAAGTGACACTGTATCATAAATTCATTAATAAATAAATTATAAAAAAATTTGCAACATTTGACTCCCGTATACGAAGATTCTACATAAAGGGATATTATAATACAAAGGAATTTATGGATGATAATAACCCCTGGGAATAAGATGAACGATACCAACATATTTCTAATTTGTTTTTTGTATTAATTTTTAAACTGTTCCTTTTTAAGAAAAAAAAACGGTCCCGCTGGGGTTTTCACTGGTTCTTCTCAAGATAAAGTTAGTTTCTGAATTAGTAGTAAACTAAACAAAAGAGTGACTTTTAATAAGTATTAAAATCTTTAGCTTTTTTAATTATTAATTTTGTTCCGATCTACGCAGAATGAACTTACTGTGTCTTAAAGTCTTGCAGTGGTGTGCTTGGGTTTACTTTAATTTTATTAATTACAGGATCCCAAGCAATTGGTAGTATCCAGCTTCCCTCTCTATTGAAATTAGGATGCTTTTAATTTCTTGTTTTAATAGCCTCACGTATCATTCTTGGCAGGAATCGATGTTCTTTCGCGAGAGTTTGTGGTTCATCAAATCTAATATAATGGCGGGGGCCGTCTAGGATATGATCGCAAACTGCAGACTTCCCGGAACTTTGGCTCTTCACGTCAACACACAGCTGACGTTACCATGGGTGCTGGAAAACACCCAAAACGTCGGGAATTAATAAAAATAAGAAAAATAAGTAAATAAAAGGCGATAAAATCCATAAAAGTAGTTTCATTCAATGTGTAGTGTTTGCGTAAATATAAAAAATCATTAAGTATTGAAATCTTTATTGAATAAAAACTAGAATTAGAAAATTTATAATCGACATAGCTATTAAACGGTGCTCAGCAGTGTGATTTAATAGGCTGTAACGGTAAGGGTGATGAACATGCACATATTATCATCAGGTGGAGTTCCACCTGATGATAATACATCTATCCTCCCTTAACTCTTAAATTGACACTGTACGTCACAACATACACAATATTCAATACAATCTATGATCATATATACAACGTTATTTAGAGTTATCTGCAATTATCTCGGTGACAACACTATTTAAAATTTGGTAAAAAAAATTCATTGACCTGGTAAAATTATAAAATGAAAAATGTCAGTGATGAAGAAACAAGTGACACTCAGCAAAGGAAGAATCCTTTGTTTTCTTTTTACGTTGACTGCATTTTATGTGTGTTACAGTGTTATTTTGTGCTTCAAATATTAAATACTGTGGCATGATACTTTTCACTAAATTAACAATATAACTTATTTTTATTCAGCATCAAACTTTTTGTATTTCACCATATATACTGCCAATTTCATAGAAATTTATTGCTAAATTTGCTTGTATGTCACGTTCATCATCATCATCATCATTACAGCCCTTCACAACTCCACTGCTGGACATAGGCCTCCCCCAAGGAATGCTACAAAGCACGGTCCTGAGCCACCTGCATCCATCGACTTCCTGCATATCTTACCAGGTCGTCACTCCATCTAGTGGGGGGACGTCCAACACTTCGCCTGCCGGTACGAGGCTGCCACTTGAGAACCTTTTTTCCCCATCGGTTGTCGGTTCTTCGAGCTATATGGCTAGCGCATTGCCACTTCAGCTTACTAATCCGTTGACCTATGTCGGTCACTCTGGTTCTACTGCGGATATCCTCATTTCTGAGTTTATCACGCAGAGAAACTCCGAGCATAGCCCTCTCCATAGCTCGCCGAGCGACCTTGAGCTTCCTCATCCGGCCAGCAGTGAAAGACTACGTCTCAGTTCCGTATGTCATCACTGGCAACACGCACTGGTTGTACAGTCTCGTTTTCAAGTTTTGAGGTATACCTGACGAGAAGATGTGCCGTAGTTTCCCGAACGCTGCCCAACCGTGTGTCACGTTATACATTGCTAATTTGAGGCTATGTTTTTTTGTTAATTTATATTTTTGTTTGTTTGGCATGCATATGATTTGCTTAGGTGATTTGTTTTTCTTTGACATCAGAAAAAGCGTAGTAGTGATAGAGTTATTGCACTCGTGCCTCCTAAAAAAGCTCTTTCCGAGTGTTACAGAAAGTCTGATGCCGAAGAACTCATAAAGAATGCCTCATCTTATTCTTCTTCGCCACCTCCCTCTATTGATTACTATCTGGAATGATGCATAGCATTCACTGAAGAGGAGAGCGACAGTGATCAAAACCAAAGCATTTGTCAAACAACTATAATTTGTGAAATTTATCCTAGCTATCAATAATAAACCACCTATTATTGTGACTTGTTTTTTTCTAGCCCCAAACTGTTTATATTAAGAGAAAGTTACGGGGTATATAGACTTAGCGACAATACGGAGCAGTAGATTTAGAGGCGTAGAGATAATTTTACCTTCGCGAAATTAAAAAAAGCATCGGGGCAGTTATGGTGAAAAGCCAAACCAGTTCCTAAAATTAAAAGATAATGCAAGGAACGGCGTAGTAAATAATATATAGACTGCGCACATGTATTGAAGGAATATAATAAGCACATGGGAGGGGTTGACCTTGCGGATATGCTTTAATCTTTATAAAAGACCTTTGAAAAACCCGGCGCTGTTAAATTGGAATCTTCGCTCATTTGATAGATATTTGTATCAACTTGCCGTGTAGTGGCGGTTAAGAATATCCACTACCCCATATCTTCCCGTGGGTGTCGTAAAAGGCGACAAAGGGACACAGGCAGGAAATGGGCAGCAGCATCTTCCTGGTAACGGCAAAATACAATAAAAAACTGCGGTTGCCAACCCGCTCGCCAAGCGTGGCAACTATGGCAATATACCCCCAATAATGAAAGTTACGAAGAGACGGCCCCCAGTCCCCGGCGGCCCCGCTATTCCTGGCTACGGTGGCGACCATGGTAACGGCGGGGCAGGGGGTGCTAAGAATCTCCGGTGGAGGTTCGGTTGCCACCTACAACGACTTGACCTGGCAACATACAACGCACGGACCCTGAGGACTGAAGAGAAGATTGTGGAGCTGGAAGAAGAGATAGACAAGTTGCGCTGGCATATTATAGGATTATCCGAAGTCCGAAGAGAGGGGGAGGACACGGTAATCCTCGAATCCGGCAACTTGTTCTATCACCGGGAGGGCGACCATCTGTCCCAAGGAGGTGTCGGATTTATCGTCCACAAGTCTCTCGTTAACAACGTTGTAAAGATTGAGAGTGTGTCGAGGAGGGTTGCGTACCTTATACTCAGAATCACCAAACGGTATTCGCTGAAGGTCATACAGGTTTACGCACCAACCTCGGCACACCCCGATGAGGAGGTGGAGGAAATGTATGAGGATATCTCTAGAGCCATGCATTCCTCCAAAACCCAATATACGGTGTTAATGGGAGGCTTCAATGCAAAACTAGGCACAAGAGAGAACGGTGAGCTGAAAGTGGGGAAATTTGGAATAGGGCAACGGAACTCAAGGGGCCAGCAGCTGGCCGACTTCATGGAGAAAGAGGGACTCTTTATGATGAACTCTTTCTTCCAAAAGCGGCCCCACAGTAAGTGGACCTGGTCGAGCCCCGACGGTTCGACAAAAAATGAGATTGACTTCATTATGACGACCAAACGACAACTGTTCAGTGATGTCTCAGTGATCGCGAGGGTGAAAACCGGCAGCGATCACCGAATGGTTAGAGGCACACTGAACCTAAACGTTAAGTTGGAGAGGTCTCGTCTAATGAAGTCAACGCTCCGTCCCCCTCGTGCTCTAATCTAAAGTCCCGAAACCTTTCAGCTCGAGTTACAAAACCGTTTTCAGTGCCTAGAAGACTGCAATGAAGTGGACGATTTGAATGACAAGCTCGTGGAAACTGTCCATGCGGTCGGAGCTAAGTTCTGCAAGACCCGCCGCAGAAGAACACAAAAACTCTCCGATCACACTCTTAATCTCATGGCTGTTAGACGGGAGATGAGGCTACATTCTTCAACAGATTTGACAGCATAGAGGCAACTGAACAGACAGATCTCCAAATGCATGCGGCGGGACTTACGCAACTTCAATACAGCTCGTATTGAAGAAGCGATCGAGCGGAACCAAGGCTCCAAAGTCTTTGCCAGAGATCTGTCTGCCAGAAAGAGCCAACTGTCAAAGCTGAAGACCGAATGTGGCAGCATCGTTTCCGGGGCACCTGAGATTTTGAGTGAGATTGAGAGGTTCTATGGGCAGCTGTACACGTCATCGTTGGAGCCACACGCAAGTGTGAGTAACGATCCAAGAGCGAGACTTATCCGACATTATTCCGATGATATCCCGGACGTCAATCTGAGCGAGATTAGAATGGCTCTCCAGCACCTTAAAAACGGCAAGGCCCCAGGCGAGGATGGAATTACAGCGGAGCTTCTGAAAGCGGGTGGAAAACCGGTACTTGAAGTCCTTCAGAAGCTCTTTAATTCCGTCCTCCATGGTGGCATTACACTGGAGGCGTGGAGCAGAAGTGCGGTGGTCTTCTTCTTCAAGAAAGGCGACAACGCTCTCTTGAAGAACTACAGACCGATTTCCCTTCTGAGCCGCGTCTACGTGCTGTTTTCGAGAGTCATTACGAATCGCCTCGCGCGCAGACTTGATGACTTCCAGCCTCCCGAACAAGCCGGTTCCCGAAAGGGCTTTAGCACCATAGACCACATACATACCCTACGGCAAATTGTACAGAAGTCCGAGGAGTACAATTTGCCACTATGTCTGGCGTATGTGGACTATGAGAAAGCCTTTGATTCCGTCGAAATTTGGGCGGTGCTGCAGTCCCTTCAGCGGTGCCAAGTTGACTCTCGGTATATCGAAGTGTTGAAGTGCTTGTACAGTAGGGCTACGATGGCTATCCGAGTACAGAACCAGAGTACGAAACCTATCCAATTGCAGAGAGGTGTAAGACAGGGTGACGTCATATCCCCGAAACTCTTCACCGCTGCATTGGAAGACGTTTTCAAGCTTCTGGACTGGAAAGGATACGGTATCAACATCAATGGCGAGTACATCACTCACCTTCGATTTGCCGACGATATAGTCCTTATGGCAGAATCGCTGGAGTACCTAAGCACTATGCTCAATGACCTCAATAGTGTTTCCCAACGGATAGGTTTTAAGATGAACATGGACAAAACAAAGATCATGTTTAATGTCCATGTCACACCTATGCCGGTAGTTGTTGGGAACACTAAGCTCGAAGTTGTTGACGAGTATGTTTACCTGGGACAAATAGTCCGACTAGGTAAGTCCAACTTCGACCGAGAGGTCAATCGACGGATTCAACTCGGCTGGGCAGCGTTCGGGAATCTACGACACATCTTCTCGTCAGACATACCTCAAAACCTTAAAACGAAATTGTACAACCAGTGCGTGTTGCCAGTGATGACTTACGGAACTGAGACGTGGTCCTTCACTGCTGGCCGTATGAGGAAGCTCAAGGTCGCTCAGCGAGCTATGGAGAGGGCTATGTTCGGAGTTTCTCTGCGTGATAAACTCAGAAATGAGGATATCCGCAGTAGAACCAGAGTGACCGACATTGCCCAACGGATTAGTAAGCTGAAGTGGCAATGGGCCGGCCATATAGCTCGAAGAACCGACAACCGATGGGGAAGAAAGGTTCTCGAGTGGCAGCCTCGTACCGGCAAGCGAAGTGTAGGGCGTCCCCCCACTAGATGGAGTGACGACCTGGTAAGATATGCAGGAAGTCGATGGATGCAGGTGGCTCAGGACCGTGCTTTGTGGCATTCTTTGGGGGAGGCCTATGTTCAGCAGTGGACTTGTGAAGGGCTGTAATGATGATAATAATGATGATGTATCAACAATGCTTGACTTTTTTACAGGCAGGATCACGCCAAAATATCTTACCAGGATTTAACGCCATTGAAAAGTTTTCGGTTTGATATTTTTTTAGTTTTGCAAAAAACAGGTAGATCTCAGACTTCAGTAGAAAACGGATAAGTTAATAAAAGACGACAGCTTACGCATGCTGCACTGATTTAGGATGTGAGATAATATGACAATGTAGGCCCTTTCATTGATATGACTAGTCAGGGTCGATGCCGTCTTTACTCAGAGTTGACCTAAGTTATTTGTATTGTCAGGTACGGTTGTGTTCTGTTACTGGCAAAAACTTGCAACATTGCCAACTTGATTTTCTTTTTTTTATAGGATGAGGGTGACAAACGAGCACACAGTCCACCTGATGGTAAGTGGTTGCTGCGGCCCATACACATCTACATCTATCCTCTATTACACATCAAAATGTAGATTCGTTGTCACCCGTGAGGACTTAGATGGAATGCCTCAATTCCAGTAAAAAGGGCCTCCGGCCACCTATACTCATCAAGCGAAACGCAGAGGTAACGCTGGTTTTCTGTGAGGTCGTGGTACCACCCCGGTTCGAGCCGGCCAATCCGTGCGACGGCAAAAGCTGCCGCGTGGCTCTACCACTGTTGAAAATTTCATACAAAAACTTGATAATATTTTTATTATTCCCTTAATAAAATACGATTTTTCCTTAATTTACACTTTTATTTTAAATTATTTGTCACTCCCGTATATTGGCGAAGTATGCCGCAAGATACATCAAAATGATTAGGTATGTTTTCACTAAGTTGGCAGTGTATACATATTTTTTTTTTTGAATAGATACAGGTTTTTAGGGTTCCGTACCTCAAAAGGAAAAAACGGAACCCTTATAGGATCACTTTGTTGTCCGTCTGTCTGTCTGTCTGTTTGTCTGTCTGTCAAGACCCTTTTTCTCAGGAACTCGTGGAGGTATCAAGCTGAAATTCATATCAAATACTCAAATCTACTGTCCCTTGAAGGTGTGAAAAAATCAAACTTCTAAGCGAACGAAATCAAAAGATACAACTGTTTATGCCGCAAATATTATGCCGCAAGGGAATAAAAACCTACAGGGTACTTCCCGTGAACTCAGAATCTTAAAATTTGGTACGAAGCAACGTATTATAGCACAGATAAAGGAAAAATTGCGAAAAGCATACATTTTTAGTTACATCATATAATAAAAATATTTTTAATAATTTTAACCTACGGATTTGTTCGGAATCCTCAGTGCGCGAGTCCGACTCGCACTTGGCCGGTTTTTTAAATATTTTTTTAATACTAATTTATCCATCTTAATTCCAGTCCTATTCAAGGAATTCATATTTTTAAGTCTGCCAATTTAAGGGTTAAGAATCAAAATGCAGATACGTTGTCACCCCTGAGAACTAAGATGGAATGTCTCATTTCCATTAAAAATGTCAGATATAAACTCCAGTAAAAACTCACACAAAACAGGGATCACAGCTGTTTTACGCTGGTATCTTGTGAGAGCGTAGTCCTACCCTAGTCGAGCCGACCCATTCATGCTACAACTGTAACATGGCTGCAGCGGGGTTCTACTCGTATGAAATGAAATAAAAAAATGAACTTACATTCCAGCTGATGTTAACACGCTACTGTCACGTAAGTCCATCGGCATCTGCATTCAACTTCAAACAAAGGAGGCTACAAACGCGTTGTTTGAAAACCAAGATGGAATGCCAGACAGCCACATAAGAACAAGCAGTGCTGATTGGCGGCAGAAATAGGTGAGAGGATGATACCTATCTAAACGGACTACTGATGGATATACTAGAATATCCACTAATAGGGCAGTAGATATCATTACACCGCCAAAACTACGACAGGTCCAGTAAATTTCCTTAACTTTATCACAAACTATAACGTTTTATTACGTTATAAGGTAAGTGTGCAGTGACCAATAGACTAATCTATAATCGATTAGGAATCAAAAAGCAGGTGCATTGTCACACCTGAGGGTTAAGATGGAAAAAATCGTATCCAGTCAAAAGGATCTCCAGTACTCATATCGTCCCAAAGGTGTTTTAAGAGGATAGAGAGGCAAATTAAGCAAATGATAGGCAGCAGCATTTTTTTTAGTAATAATCTAAAGTATTAGATAGGAGCTGCGGTTGCCAACCCGCTTGCCAAGCATGGGATCTATGACAAGTATCCCCCTATGACATGAAATATGGAAGTGGCTTATATTAAGCAATGGACTTTTAATAGACTGTAACGGTATCGGTATACAGTAGTATAATGATTAAAAATATTAAGGTATATTGTAAAGTAAAAATTCCAAGTATTCGATGATTCTTTTTTTTATTTGAAACTGGAAACCGGTGTTTCTCATGTGGTCTCATATAAATTTGATCAAGGTGCCATTTTAAACAATAGTTATTGAGTTATTCTTAATAATTTATATTGAAGTCGGTTTTACAAAATATTTAATTTTAAATTATCAGTAATATATCACAAAGAGATAATATGTAAGATGTAAGCTTAAGTCCGCTTACTTTTATTTTACTAAATCCACGGCCTTTACTAAATCCGTTCATATTTGACTGTTTCTAAATCGACGACACTCAAAGTCGAGGCACCTCCATCACTTTAAGAGCCCTTGGGTCGCTTTGAGTCCTCTCATTAGTCGGTTGTCTCTTATTTTTCTAACAATATATAAAGGTAGCTCGGGATAAGCGTTTACCATAAAACTATAATATAATACTCGTAATACCGACAAATCGATATTACCCTACCAGCAGTAATACCTTTTTTATTATACGAACTATATATTGTTTTATAATATTGTATCTTTTACTTACTAACCGTGCATTGGCAGTGTAAGAATATTCGCTACTTCATATCGGCCCGTAGGTGTCTGTCGTAGAAGGTGACAGAGAAACTGAAAAGGAAATGGACATCAGCAACTTCCGGCGATAACAACTAAAAACTATAAAATTGCGTTTTCCAAACAAGTTATAGCAACTATGGCAGTACCTTCTTTATTGATAGATTGTCTATCTATAGGTGAAGCCAGTGTTCAGCTGTGGGTTCTTATAGGCTGTAATGAATAGATAACAGAAATATTACAAGTTAGTGCTTGACTACAATCCTACCTGACTGTCAGTGGGGATGCAGCCAAAGATGGTAAAGCGTACTGACTTAGCTTAACAAAACTGGTCACTCTTGTCTAAACTTTTGTAATCGGATGGAAAGATAGAAAGAAAGAAAGAAAGAAAGAAAGAAACATTTATTTGCACAGAATACAGGTGGTACCAGATTTAACAGTGGTGCATAGTTCAAGCTATATTCTGCCTTTAATAGGCATGCAAATATTTATAATTACATAAAACAATTAAAATACTATTATGTTACTTACAAAAATGTCAAGTTATGTTATTATTTATCATAAATTATATACAAAATATTATTATTATTATTATATATTATTATTATATTATATTTTTTATTATATTACATTTTATTTAATATTACAAATAATCATATACATTAGTTTTATGTTGCATGAACTCTTGTATCGTATAAAAACACTTATCCACTAGCCATTTTCTTAACTTACTTTTAAAATATTTTATTGGAAGTTCCCGTAGACTCCTAGGCAGTTTATTAAAAACTGATATGCACATATGATATACATTCTGTTTATTCAAAGCTGTTCTACAAAATGGAATCATTATTTTAGTTGGATCTCTTGGTCTGTATTTACTAAAATGATCCCCCTTGAATTTAAAAAAATCCTTATACTTCCTTACAAAGACTGATACCTCAAGAACATACATGCAGGTTAATGTCAGTAAATTAAGTTTTTTAAATAAAGGTTTACAGGAGTCAAGTGGACTTGCTCCACAAATAGCTCTTAAACATTTCTTTTGTGCAATGAATGCTTGACCAACATCAGTAGAATTCCCCCATATTATTAACCCATATCTAAGGATTGATTCTACATAGCCTTTATACGCTATACCTGCAGTCTTTTCATCTGATACGGTCCGAAGCTTTCTAAGGGCATAGGAAAATCTATTTAGTTTGAGACAAGCATCATTTACATGTTGTTTCCAATTACAAAATCTGTCCAAAATTATACCCAGAAATTTTATGCTGTCAGCTTCTTCTATACTATCATTTTCTATTTTTATGTTAATATTATTACCAGGGCGTTTACTTTTATTCGAACAAAATTTTATGAATTTTGTTTTTGACAAATTTACATTTAATTTGTTTGCTTTTAGCCATCTTAATACAGATTGTACCTCTTTACTTATTTTAATTTCGTGAGATGTATCTTGATCCTTATATGGCACTATTATAGATATGTCGTCTGCGAATAGAACACTTTGACAATTTATTGAATCTGGTAAGTCATTAATGTACAGTAAGAATAATAAGGGACCTAATACGCTCCCTTGTGGAACTCCATGTTTATTGACCCTGGATGGAGATCTGTGCACACTGCATTCATGTCTGTCATTTAAAGTAGTGATTTCAACATATTGTTTACGATTGATTAGAAAACTTTTTATCCAGTCTAAAGCTACACCTCTAATGCCATATTTTTCGCTTTTGGTGAACAAAATCCCATGATCTACAAAATCAAAAGCTTTACTCATATCAAAGAATATGGCTACCACCGGAATTTTCTCATCAATGTATCCAGTTATATTTTTTATAAGAGAGAATGCTGCTAAAGAAGTTGATTTATTGTGTTGAAAACCATTCTGTTCTTTTTTAATAATATTATGTTTATTAAGGAATTTAATTAACCTGTTGTAAAAAACCCTTTCAAAAATTTTTGATATAATAGGTACAAGCGTAATAGGACGATAGTTATTAGGTTCTTTTCTATCACCTTTCTTGTACAATGGTTTAATAATAGAGTGTTTTAATTTATCTGGAAATATTCCTTGAATCAAGGAATTTGTGATTATATGGTTAAGAATGGGGGCAATGACACGAGCACTTGCTTTAATTATTTCTGTAGATATAGAGTCATACCCCACAGCTTTGGTATTATTTAATGATTTAATTATATTTATGATTTCAAGCTCTGAAGTAGGTATCAAGAATATTGATTTATCATTAACATTTATTGATATTTTTTGATATTGTTCGTTTGGCGCATGTAAATTATTTCCATTACTAATATTAATAAAAAAGTCATTAAAAAACGTTGCTATTTGGGTAGGATTATGAATAATATTTCCGTCGTTTTGTATTGATTTCACACTGTTAATCGAGTTGATACTATTATTTTTATCTTTTATTATGTTCCAAGTGGCTTTTCCTTTATTTTTTGCCCGCTTAAGATGTTTTCTGTTAATATTTTTTTTGACCATATTATGCATTTCTTTAATATTTTTCCATAAATATTATATTTTTCCAATGTATCTTGTTTCTTAAATTTATAATATGAAAACCTTAACTGTCTTTTAATGGCACTGGCTTTTCTCAGGCCTTTAGTGATCCATGCAGGAGATCGACTGTTTGTAGTTATTTTAGATTTATAGTAGGGAAAACATAATTCATAATACAATGTAAGTTCTTGATGAAAAATACTAAATGATTTATTTACGTCTGATTCCGCGTATACTTCATGCCATGATAATTGTGATATATAATATAGAAATTTTTCTATATTTTCATCACTAAAATCTCTTTTTTTAACGTACCAATATTGTGACATTTTTTCACACTTTCCTGGAAATTCTAACACTTGCGCGGTATCGTGATCAGATAGATAGAGCCGGTGTACTGTACCATATGCCTCTTCGTGATTACTTGCTATGAGATCTATACAGCTATTTTGTCGTGTTGGCTCATTTATATGTAAAGTTAAATTAAAATTTGAGAGGATATTTTTTAAGGTAATTGTACTTTTATTATTTAACAGTATATTAATGTTTAAATCACCTGTTAATATGAGTTTTTTATTTATAATTTTGAATCTTAATTTATGTAACAGTATTTCCAATTTATTAAAAAATGAATTAATGTTAGATGTAGGTGTTCTGTATAAACATATTACTACTGTATTTAAACTGGGGATTTCTATACCGCAACATTCAAATATATTATCACATGAGCATTCTTTACATATTTCTATTGGCTTGCAATCAATTCCGCAATATGTTAGAATGCACGTACCACCACGCTTTTGTGTTTTCCTAGAATAGTAACTGCCCATGGTATAACCCTTAAAAGTAATATGTGACTCATCCCCTCTTTTTATAAAAGTTTCACTAAAGCATAAAATTTGTATTGGATAGTTATTTTTGGAAAGTTCAATTAGACATAGTTCAATGGTGTCAATTTTGTTTAAAATACCTGCTATGTTTTGATGGAGTAGTCTTATTTTATTTTTTTTATCTGCTTTTAATTTTAATTCCCGTGGCTTACTCATAAAAAATTCTTATTGTTAAATATTTTAGATGAAGTAGTTGAATTACGTTTAATGATAGGAAAATAATATGGGATGGTCCCTTTTACTCTGCACATACCCGAAGGGGAACTTTTTGGTAAGCTATGTTTAATAATAGAAAGATAATAGGGTTTTACTTTATTTGTACCTGAAGGAATATATTTAGTATTATAGTCTTTGGTATCTATGGTTAGATTGATTAACCTGCATATATGACCCTGTAAGTAGTGGTAGTTATAATAATGTTCATTTAAATGAAATATATCCAAAAAATGGCAATTATGGTAAGTTTGACATGTAAATTTTAGATGTGTATTTAATTTTTTTTCATTTAGGTATCTATTTCTATTAACACTAAGTATTATTACATTACATTTGGTCAACAATTCTAAACTATTCTTTAAGTGAAAATGGATTTGGTTTGGGTCTGCATCATTTTCACCAATACATAATATTACCCAATCTTTTTCTGATATGTCCAAATTACGGCATGGTTTCAATGACTCATTACATTTAGCAAACGGTTTTATAAAGGAATATATTTTGTATTTTTCGTATTTATATGTATCCCTCGAAATTGTTAGTTTTTTACAAAGACCCAAGCACTGCTGTTCTCCAATAATGAATATTCTTCGGTTGTTTTGTACATTAATATTTACTAAGTTTTCAGTGCCATCTTGTGGTTGATTGTGGCTGGAGTTATACATTGACATTTCT
Organism: Parnassius glacialis; assembly: GCA_033319125.1. Classification (NCBI taxonomy): domain Eukaryota; kingdom Metazoa; phylum Arthropoda; class Insecta; order Lepidoptera; family Papilionidae; genus Parnassius; species Parnassius glacialis. Next base: position 60,536,412 of record JAVANC010000001.1, on the reverse strand, counting down.
TGTATGTCAACGCCACATCCTGATGCATTTTGAGTGTCTGGAACCACTTCAGACGCTGATATATTATTTCGTTGTTGTATGCGTATGTTACTGGTGTCGCCATCTGTTGGTATTATGTCATCATCTGTTTTTAGTCTAAGATCTCCAATACTCATGCTCAAATTGTTTTCTTGTAGATTTTTTTGTATTTTTTTCGTTATTAGAGAATAAGTGATTTTTTGAACTTGTGGCGAACCCTTACAGATTTGTTTTAACTGCAGAATTTTCCTTTCATGCTCATTAATTTGCTGTTTAAGATTGCTGTTTTCCGAGTTTAAATTATCTATTTCAGCATGCGCTATTTGTAGTTGCTCCTGTAATTGTAATATTTGCTCTTTGTAGCACTCACAATCCTCGTTATATAACTGTGCAGTGGATAAATCTGGTAAGCTTCTAGCCAGATAATCCGAGTTGGTCGATATAAATGACATGTTTAGTGATTCATTTAATTTTTTGGTCTTTTGAGAACGAAAGGTAACATTCTGGTTCTCCATTTCAGTCTTTACAAGTCTTTATTATCTTTCTGTATAGTAATGTTATTCAATGCCCTCTTTCGGCTAATTTAAGTACTATATTAGTATTACAATATCGATCAACTGTACTAGTTTAGCAATTCGTCGATAGATGTCGTACAATATTTTTCCTATAAGAATGAGTTGAGCGGTTTTTGAATTTTGTAACGATTTATATTTTCCACACACTTTTCAAAAGATTTTTTATGTTTTTACGCACTGGAAAATTATTTTATTCGCTATAAACTGTTGTCCGTAGGGATTTACATAGCTTTTAAGCACTTTTAGAGTTAAACACCCTTTAATAATTCTTATCTCGATTTGATGTTCAAGGCACTTTATCACTTATTGTTTATTGTTCTTTTAGCTGTTATTATTATATTATTTTTGTTTGGATTACACTTTCACTTGTAATTTACATTTCACTTTAACTAATTAAACTAAATATATGGCTAATAATTTACTTTAACTATTTTTATTTAGATAAAATTTATAGAGGGCTTTAATTAACTTGTTCACTAGTAAATTATCCAACGCTTTCTCTGTACGTTTGGCAAGCGAATAGTAAATTGAATTCTCCTTCTAAATGAGTGTCTCGTATGTTAAACAGGTGTATAATAATATTTTTTCTAAGTTCTCGTGTATTAGTGTATAATGGCACGAACTAAGCAGACCGATCGGAAATCCACCAGCGCGTAAAAGCGTATCTTTATTCATGCTGAGCATATTTCCATAGTTGCCACGGTTGGCGAGAGAGTTATCAACCGCAGTTTTCTATTGTTGTTTTGCTGTTACCAGAAAGATGCTGCTTCCCATTTTCTACCTCAGTTTCCCTCTGTCGGCACTTATGACACCCACGTAAAGACATGGGGTAGTGTTTATTCTTACCTGCCACTACACGGAGAACCAGCGGGTTGCCAGTAATGATCTATGAAAATTAGACGTGGTCCTTCACAGCTGGCCGTATGAGGAAGCACAATGTCGCTCAGCAAGCTATGGAGATGACTATGGTCGGGGTTTTTCTGCGTGATAAACTTAGAAATAAGGATATCTCCATAAAACCAGAGTGTCTGACGTAGCACAACGGATTCGTAAGCTGAAGTGGCAAAGGGCCAGCCATATAGCTCGAAGAACCGACGACCGATGGGGAAAAGGTTCTTGAGTGGCGGATTTAAACCAGCGGACGAAGTGTAGGGCGTCCCCCCACTAGATGGAGTGACGCACTGGTAATATATGCAGAAAGATTCCGGTGGCTCAGGACCGTTCTTTGTGGTATTCCTTGGTGGAGGCCTATGTTCAGAAGTGGACTTGTGAAGGGCTGCAATGATGATGATGATGATGATGATGAAAGAGCGTACCAGCAGCCGGCAGTTGTAATTAACCCCATCGCTACAGGCTCGGAACCGTCACTTTGAGAAGAGCACCGAGCTCCTCATCTGCAAATTGCCATTGCAACGTTTCATGCGTGAGATCGCTTAGGATTTTAAGACCGACTTTCACTTCCAGAGCTCCGCCGTGATGGCCCTCTAAGCGGCTAGCGAAGCTTACCTAATCGGCTTATTCGAGGATACGAACTTTTGCGCAATTCGTGCAAAACATGTAAACCTTTATGCCGAAAGACATACAATCGGCGCGCAGAATTCGCGGAAAGCGATCTTAATAATTTATACTCTACCGATTGTGTTGTGAATTACACTTACTTTTAACATCAATCATCGATTGTCAGTGTGGCAGTCAGGGTGGCAATGATTTATGTTTAAATGTGCCTCTTTAACAACTATTAAATTGAAAATAACTAGTAAATAGATTTTTTAGTACAATCAAAGAGGAGGTGGGCAGCAGCATCTTTTAATAACGTCGTTTTTTATAGAATAAGGTATTCAAACGATCACATGATGACTGCAAGAGATGCTATGGCATATAGAAACATACAATCCGTCCTCGATGATGAGGCAAAATATAGATGTGTTGTCACTCCCGAGGAGTGAGATTCCTCATTTCAGGTAACAAGGCTCGCCGGTTCTCTACGCTCACTATACGAAACACATTGCATTGCTGCTATTTCACGCTGGTATTCTGTGAGACAGTGGTCATTCCCTGGTCAAGCTGACCTATGCGTGCTGCAGCTATAAAATAGCTGCAGCGTGGCTTTATCACATTAAAACAAAATAATAAACAATTGTGATTGCCAACTCGCCTGGCAACTATGGCAACTATGCAAATATCCCTCCTATGAGGCAAATTTGAAGTAAAGTCCATGTTCAGCGGACTTTTGATTGGTTATTATGATTCGAAATAGTGAATTCATAAATTGCATTCGCTATTTCGAAAAGTTCTAGGTAAATTATTTAGAATTGTATTCTGCAAATTAAAGAATTTTTCATTTCCCTCTTCTGACATTCAGCGCTATTCGACATTTAATTAGTAGTGCATTTCAATAAAAATTTTTTTTTTTTTGTCCAAAGAACAGACTGAAAGACTGCGAGGCGAAATATTTCGTTTAAACGAGTATTTCAGCTCCGAGAATTAACTTATTATCTTTACTGAATTTGTTTCAAACATTTAATTAATCTCTGCTGCATATTTAAGTGTTTAAGTTACTATTGTGATCGGTATCATGAAAAAATTAACTCAAGTAAAAGAGGACTACTATTTTGTTTAAGTATGACTCAATAATGTTTTAAATATAATGATTTCTTATACTTAAGGGATCACTACACATTACTTAAAACCACCTTCACGGATATTGTCGCGTTTAATTGTACTTATTTTCAATTCCCTACGTTTTGTCCCTTATTGCACGAGTAACTCTAAGGTTCTACAAGCGGTACGTAGATGATACTGTCACAATTTTACCATGTGACACATGGTAAAACATGTGTGTAACTGCAACTAAATTTATTTAATTTTTAGAGGTCCATAAACACTAAAATTAAATTTACTATGGAGTTAGAGGCGAATAATTGCTTAGCCTTCCTAGATGTGTTAGACAGTATCTCCTCAGTTTCAAGGCACTCCACTGGTTGCCTCAGCCAGTATCGGAATCCTCGGCGTCGACATATCGAGTGACGTGCAGCTTCGTGGTCACTTGGAAGAGAAGGCCAAATTGGCCTCTAAAAAGCTTGGCGTGCTCAGCAGAGTGGGACAGTATTTCATGCCGGCACACCGCCTGCAACTTTACAAGGCGCAGGTTCGGCCTCACATGGAATACTGTTACCAACTCTGGGCAGGGGCTCCCCAGTGCCAGCTCCTTCCACTTGACCGCATCCAGCGCAGAGCGGCTCGAATCGTCGACGACCGAGTCCTTTCCGATCGGCTCGACTCATTGGCGCTGCGAAGAGATGTTGCATCTCTTTGCATTTTCTTTCGCATCTACCATGGGGAGTGCTCTGAGGAATTGTTCGGATTAATCCCAGCCGCCAAATTTCACGAACGCACATCGCGGCAGAACTCCTGATACCATCCACACTACCTGAATGATTGGCGGTCCACCACTGTGCGATTTAGAAGATGTTTTCTTCCTCGCACGACTTCCTTGTGGAATCGATTACCATCAGCGATTTTTCCGGACCGATACGACTTAGGGACCTTCAAGAAAAGAGCGTACTCCTTTTTAAAAGGCCGGCAACGCATCTGCAATTCCGTCCCTGGTGTTGCAGTTGTTCATGGGCGGCGGTAGTCACTTACCATCAGGTGAGCCGCATGCTCGTTTGCCCCCTCTCCCATAAAAAAATCCCAAATTCTTACAACGCCCTAGATCACACTGTGTATAAAAAATACTCTATGAATTGATGAACTTCTATCAGAACATTCCACATGCCGGCGAAGAAGATTTGTCACTTCTTACTATCCTTCAAGTGTAATATTCCTTTCCGTAATATTTACATCCGATTCCTGCCAGAAGGATACTACGTGAGGATATTGAAATTAAAAAAAAAAACATCCTAATTTCAATATACAAGTAGGCTAGGTACTACCACCTGTTTGTAATACTGCTATTAAAATGTTTTAACTAAATCCAAGCATACCACTGCAATACTTCAAGACACAGTAAGTTCATTCTGCGTAGGTCTGACCAAAAGTAATAATTAAATACCTGAAGGTACTTCGGGTTAACTCTGACAACGGGATGTCAATTACCTCAGTCCCCCGTGACTATGGATGCTAGAAAGCACCCGAAACGTCGATTAATAAAAATAAGTACAATTAAACGCGATGAAATCTGTAAAGGTGGTTTAATTACATTTTTTGAAATATCTTATGTTAATTATTATTCTTGGTTTATTTGTAATTGCTTAACTTATTCGAAATATATTTTTTACCTACGTACGAAGTAGAAGCAATGTTGCTGCAGATATATTATGCTTGAAGCACGAATGGGTTAGCTCGACCGGGGAAGAACCACGCTTTCACAGAATATCAGCGTGAAACATCAAAATAATGCTGTGTTTCGTAATGTGAGTCTAGATAACCAGAATCTTTTGACTGATTAAGAGGTATTCAATCTCACTTCTTTAGATCTGACAACGTATCTGTATTTGGATTTTTAATTGAGGGTAGAAGTAAATTTCTATGGCCAACAACATTAGCCTGATTGTCACACTTATTCCATAAATTTATTAAACAACAAATTCCCTGTGTTACATTTATCCCTTTCAAAACTTCCAACTTATAGAAACAATTTTTATGTATTGTTCAAACTTCACTAAATACCGTTTTTTGAAAGGCCAGATTAGCTAAATGCAGTTTTTAAACACCTCAAAGGTCCGGCACGGTCGCGCAAAACAAGCAACGGGTCGCGTTTGAACTTCATGCTGTTATCTCTGGCGAGATTTAATTAAAACGAAGTACGGGCGCCGCAGTTTGTGACAGTTAGTAAAAAGCGTGAAAATAAACACACGGGTCGCGTTGCTAGATGAAAAAATCATGTTTAATTTGTAAATAAAAAGATCGTTTAAGTGGATTCGTTCCAAACAAAGCAGTTTATCAGTTTGTTAAAGTTAACTGAGCTAGGATTTCATAGGTACTTTTTTTTATATGATAAGGGTGACAAACGAGCACACAGTCCACCTGATGGTAAGTGGTTGCTGCGGCCCATAGACATCTACATCTATCCTCTATTACAAATCAAAATGTAGATGCGTTGTCACCCGGGAGGCCTAAGATGGAATGCCTCATTTCCAGTAAAAAGGGCCTCCGGCCACCTGCACTCACCAAGCGAAACGCAGAGGTAAACCTCTACTTCACGCTGGTTTTCTGTGAGGTCGTGGTACCACCCCGGTTCGACCCGGCCCATCCGTGCGACAGCAAAAGCTGCCGCGTGGCTCTACCACTGTTAAACTTTAAACTTAACACTTACTTTCCTGAAGCCAAACTTTTGAACCGCTATTTGTGATCAACAGAACTTCGTGAAGCTGATTTCCTTACAGAGATGACACACAGTAAGAGAATTCCTTGGGTGTTGGGAAAATATACTTTCTATAACTTACACGGTTCTTAGCGTGTCGGTATCAAAGAACGGTGAGTATTGCTTCTTCTTCATCGTATTATAAAGGTGGCCTTTCATAGTCCGATGATTCTATATGGGTCAGGCCGTAGATTTTGCCACAAATAGCGCAACGGTGACGCAAAATAGTCTACGAGTCGCTCGCGCAGAGTGACGCAAAACGGTAGCGCAAAATGGTTAAGGTGCGCGTACATTGTGTGTTTTTTACTCGACTGCCAAGGAAGGGTTATGTTTTGCGCACGTATCTTTTAAGTATGTTTGTAAATTTCTTTATTGCCTCGTATAATTCCAAACGGCTAAATGGATTTCGACGATTTAGGTGTCATTAGATTCGTCTCAAAACCCAAGTGTCCTTATAATGGTAACAAAAAAAACAAAATGGCGGTTTTTGCGCTAAATTCGTCGTTGACTCTGCAAAGGGGGGAACCTCATCTTTTCAAAAAATTACAGGAGAGGAAGAAACACATATTATCCCCGGTTACTTTTTACTATATATAACTTTTTTTCATCAGAAAATTAATCTTATTTGTAGTTTTTCATTAAGTCCGTAAGTTAATTTTCTGATGAAAAAAAAGTTAGTAATCGAGGGATAATATATGTTTCTTCTTCTCCTTTAATTTTTCAAAAAATTGAGGTTCACCCCTTTGCGGCGTCAACGACGAATTGTAAGTCGCAAATAAATTTCTTCAACCAAATCTATCAAGTAGGTTATCAAAATGAAGGAAATTAAAAGGAGATTACAAAATTATATGAGTCATATGTTTAAATTTAATTACGAATAAATGTACCACTAAAAAATTTAAAATAAATAATTTAAAAAATCAAAAAACCCGACTGCAAAAAATTTGCAATTTATAAACCGTAAGAAAATGATTGGGTGCCGCCTGCTACCAAATTTAATTCTATTCTCAATCTTTTTTCGGTCTTTTTAGTGCATTGGTTATAAGTTGACTTTTAGTAGTAGGGTTTCTTGATTTTTTTTTACACAATATATTTTGAATGAATGCGTAATAGTAGATTGATAACTGAGGGATGAGAAGAACCCACACGCAGCCTAGATATTTTGGCGATCCAATGAAGTTAGAGCGCCAATATTTCGAGGCTGGAATGTGTTGTTTCATCCGTGTCAAACACTCTAATATTCATTTAGAAAATGAGGAAAGTAGAAAAAACACAATGTTAGAAAATATCACACATTGTAAAGTGTAGAGTCACTTAGTTCATAGTAAAGTAGTAGAATTACCTAACAGTACCTACTAAGTAGTCTCAGGATTTGTGTTGTAGTTAGGCAGGTAGGTACAAAATAAATTGGTATGGTATGGTAAATGTTTTAATCACTGAATACAAAAGACTATGAAATCACATAGTGTTTTCTTAAATAAACATTCTTCTTTCTTTAAATTCTTATCAAAAATAACAAAAATAAACTAATCTATATTACTCAGCTATATTACTCTTATCTATATTGCTCCTTTTCTTATTAATCTTTTTAATCTTAATGATATTTTATCATCCTTTTAATAATAAACCTACATCATCATTTTAATTTCAATTACGTTCCTTTAATATCATTAAGAGTAATAAGAAAAATAATAATGGATTTAAGCTATATAATACTATTTTTCTTATTACTTTTGATTATATCAAAGGAGCACCAAATATCAGTTTAAATTTTTAATCACTAAATTATCAATATACATTTGTAATCACTGAAGACAAATACTGAAATCACACTATATCTCCTCTTCTTTTCTTTAATTTTTTAACAAAAATAAACTAATAATGTCTACTAACTCTTCAAGTGTTACTCTCTGATATTACAGCCACTGCTCTTTTTCTTATTACTTTTAATGATATTAAACGAACACAAAATATAGTTACCTACTCACCAAAAAGCTCTTAAAGAACACAGGGAAATATCATAATATCAAAACATTGATTTATTACAGCCGAAATAATTTATAGGAATATTTAAACTTTGGTATATTGGACACGTATTTAAATTTTTACTGTATGTTGTAATGACTAATTTCAGTGTCAAAGATTATTTGGCCCCGTCGGGAAATGTTTGGTTGGGGTAATACTTTAATCACATCATTTAACTGCATTTCACATACATCCTCAACGTTTGGATATGTGAATATTAACCCTTTAATACCTTTTGAATTTTTAACATTCCTCACAAATTTTACCGTAGGGATGTTATCTTTTATACATAAAACACGTCCTACAAAGTGCTTTAAACTTTTGTTTGTGGCGAATTTTGCCACAATCCAGTCGTCTTTTTTTAAATCAAATTTTAAACAATCTTCGCATGTGAAGTTGTCACTATAGCTACGCCCAAACGGTATGGCTGGCTCGAAGTTTTCCTTTTCTACTAGGTCTTCTAAACACGATGTCATGTATTCATTAAACGTTTCATATTCAGAATCATCGGTGTCGGCTAGGCTCAGAATATCGGAATTTTCAGAGCTGGATTCAATATATTTTCTTATCTTCTGCTTTTTTACAGTTTACTTGATTAATTTAGACTTTTTTCTACTATTTGTATTCTTTTTACCTTTTTTTCCACAGCTTATTATTGTTTCAGTTTTTAAATTTTTCCGTTTTGTTGTAATGTTCGCTTCTTCTGACATACTTGGTTTTAATTTTTCTCTATTATATAACATTTTGGCTTTTATTCCACAACTTTTTGTTTCAGTAGTCAATTTTTTCCGTTTTCGTTTACTATGTGATTCGTTTGACGCACTTGTATCTTCATTTAATGTATTTCTTTTTCTTTGAGCATTGTTTTGTTTAACATTTATATCCTTTTTCTTTGGAACTAATTTCGTCTCTAGTGCTGATTGCGTTATAACTTCAGCCCCTGTAAGGATAGTCTTGATATCATTTTTCTTTACTTTAGAGGCGACATCTACCTTTACATTAGAAAGTATTATCAGTTTGGAGCAGCCCACAGACACCTTTGATTCAGTTGCTGATAGTTTAGAAGGTGATATCACTGGCTGTAAACATGCCGGTAAATCATTGTCATTCATCGCCTTAAACGGCAGATTTTGATTGTCACCTTTTGAAAATTTATTCAACGCGCATACGTCCGCTAAATTTGCTGTAGTATTTTTGTCAGATAAAATCGTATGATTATTGATAACTTTTATACAAAGCGTATTAAGACTATCTGGATTATTTATCATCTCTTCATTATCCTTTTCAACGTAGTTTTGCTTTTCAGCTGTATCAAGTTCTTCAAATTCTATTGAATTTAAAATTACAGAATCATTCAGTATACTAACATCAACATTTGTTTCATCTATATCAAAAATGTCCGATAAATAACTGTCCTGGGTCCAGTCAAACATTTCTTCTTCTGAAACCATTTCATTTCCTTTTATTTCTATGCTATCGTGTCTTTTCTCTCTCACTTGTTTGAGTTCTCCTGTGTTTTCATCAAGCTCCAATCTTGAACCGTTTTCATATTTTCCATTTCCGTTTAGTGCAGTTTTCGTGTCAAATTCAAAACAGTGAATTTCCGGACGAAAACATTCACATTTTCCCTTTAAATTTTCGCAAAAGCAAGAGAGGATGCGGTATTTCAATATGAATTTAGCACTACTTACAATTTGGTGAATTTTTAATGTATTTTGTATAGGGGTCAGTTTGCTTATAATACTTGTGTTTAATGTTTGAATGCTTTCGGATCTTATGAAAAATATTTTTATAGATGTTGCCGTTTCCTGCAAAACATTGAACGCAGTTTGTGCATCAGGTATATCAATCCCATGCGAAACTTTGAAATCAAGAATTCTTTTTATTAAAAGAATTCTTGATTTCAAAGTTTCGCACTATTGTACCCCCGACGCCATCTGCGGCACCTTCTCCGTGGGATGCCTCAAAGTAAGACCAAGTAAAATTTTTAAATCCATGTTCATAGGTGTTGCGGGACATTAAAAAAAAATTTTTTTTTGGCGGTACTGACTCGTGGGCCCATCGGAGAAAAAATGAACTGTGTCTATATTTGGATAAGTAAGCCTGATAAGCTTTAATACGGGATCTAGGTGCGCCCAAATTGCTTCCGGATTGTGAGAATTTTCAGCAGAAATTGTTCAAAACGATAACGGTTTTCCATTTTCATGGTAAAGCACGCCCGTATGAAGGGTAATTTGCCTTTTCGAAGCACCGAAATGCATAGCTTGCACTTCCTCATCATGTTTACAGAGCCAGTTTTCTGAAAAATCTATGTGTATTGCACATTCGTTGTAGTCTAAACTTTCTATACAGAGCTTATTCTGTTGGTACTGATGGCGCATGTTGTAAACATGTATCTTAAATTTGTTCATCTCCTTATTAAACAAATCAATCAAATCTTTTAATGTTCCCTTGTTTTCAGTTTTTGCCATTCTTTTAGTCTTTTTTCTCTCTCCTTTTTCACCATATTCGTGTTCTCTGACATTCCATGAAAACCACTTTATTTCAACATTTTCCTCTATTTTTACTTGTATATCATTATCCTTACAAACACTGCATTCGCCGTACATGCATTGTTTAAAATCAAGGTCGCAGACGAGATTGGCCAAAATTGTGTTAACACCATTTGACTGAAGAATGCCCGCCGTTTTTAAAGCACTTACAATAAACTGCATATTGATATGCTTCAAGCAACCACACGTTTCTAAATCTTTTATATTTGGAGAAATAACGTAAAACGGTCGATATTTTTTAAAGGTGCTTAAACTTATTGAACCAACTTCAGACAAGTATTTTTTATGCAAGGTTTCTAATTTATCTAATAGATAACGTACTTGCATTTTAGATTTTTTGTATGTCCGGCATTCTTTCTTACCTGCGCTTGCACGGCTCACGTCATCTCTTTCGTAAAATTTCCTTATTGTCTCTACTAGATTATGGGTTTTTGTCTTTGTCTCCCTGTGTCTTTTTAAACTGTTTTTGAGACCAAGACTTTTCGTAAGGCAGGTTTTCAGTCTATATTTTTTTACCATCTGGTTATCTACAACATCTTTAAACGTATTTTTATCTTGGTTCTGACTGGTTTTAAATTTTGATTTAATAGAGTCCGTGAGAACATTGTATTCTAAAATCTTTTTTTTTTATAGTTTCTTTTACCGGTGTTGCAACATTAGTCATATGTTCATTAACAAAGTTCTCTGATCTCTTATACGGAGTGTTTTCTTGTTCTTTTCCAATAGCATGGCTTTCAGTTTTAGCTTCCATCTCCTGGTTTTTATTATCTAAATCACGGTAGTCACTTTTCAATTTACGCATTTCTCTTTTGAGAGAATTATAACCTCTTATTAATTTTTGAACATGTTCACGAAGTTGATTATTTTCACGTCGCATTTTATTCTCAATATTTCTCAGAATATTTCTAATTGCAGTCCTATTCATATAGACGTTGCTTCTCCCTTCCATCTGATTGTGTTCAGGTCTGTCTGGAACTTGTGCAGCCAAAAGGTTTTGAGTTTCCCGATTGTTTTCATTTGAAGAGTTTTCTGTATGATCCTGCGCATTGTTAGATTTTTCCCTGGATGTGATTGTGTGGACAGTTTGCCGAATACTGTTTTCTTTCTGTAATAATTTTAACTTGTGTTCTTCTTCTTGTGCATCAGTTAAAGATTTTTTTTTTATTTTGGTAAGCTTTGATAGCTCTGAATTTATTTTTCTTTTTCATGTCTAAATATTTTTCAGGATTGGTTCTTTTTAGTTTTTCCCTATATCTCCTTGATTTTTCTGACTGTGTCAAAGGCATCTGTAAGAAAATATTGACGTTATAGCCTACAGTAACGTATTTAAACGTACAGAAAATTAAAAATAAAATACGTACAGCATAGCCAAATAAATATCCAAATATATAATTTACACTGACCGACACATAACACTCACGAAATTCGATTTATCGGATAATTTTGACGATGCTTGCACTTATTATGACTGGATTCCATGAAGGTTGCTTCCTTTTGCGCCCGGATTGTCCGTTTTTCATCCTATACCCGTTTCACCTAAGGACCTTTTAGTAGAGTTGTACGTGAATCGGTTGACATAAAAAAACGTCGGAATTTCAACAGGGAATTCAAAAGGACAGTTATAAGCTTTATCTTGGAATCTAGTCATTTATGTAATAAGTGTTAGTGTCGTCAAAAATCCTTCGATGAATCGCAGAATATCGTGAGTGTTGTGTATCGGTCTAGTGACAACCCTAGTATACAAATTGATAATGAAGATCAAGTGCGGGTAGTTCGAAAAACTTGCACGGATAGAAGATGTTGATACCCACTTTTGCAGTCCTGAGCATAAACGTTGCGGTACGTCCGAAACATCGAGGTAAATAAATAAAACATATTTTTAAGCCATTAAGTTTCGTTTTGTTAAAAATAATGTTTAAAAATCGTGAACGTTTAAATATTTTGTATTTAAAGCTTGTACTTGTAGTGTATGTACCTATATATAATTATAAAGGCGAGTGCAACAGAGATATTGAGCTGGGATAACGTTCGGTCAACCCTAGGCCACAATAGAATCATATCAAATTGCCAAATAGTAAGAGATTTCATAGGATTTTATTGACAACGTCACTTAAATGGTTCCATGGTTGCCCACGGTTGCATTTGGTTGATCTTTACTAGCAAAAGTACTGTGAGCATGCACCTTTATGCGGTAGCGCAAATCCACTGGTATCGCAAAGTGGAATAATGTCATTTTTGCGCAACCATGGCGCAAAGAAAATCCATAATAACTCGGTAAATAAGCTCTTTTTTAAGTTAATTTAACCTGAAAAGATTACATACATCTTACTTAATAGCGGACAATAACAATAACAGATATTATTTTAAAACTTACCTTGAAATCTCAAAAAATGCACTCCGCAAAAAATGTGACACTTTCCGATCCGAACAAAGTTGACATCAGACTGACAAAAATATGGCCGCTGCTGCCTTATTGACCATAAAGAAAGTTACTTTGGTGTTGCCACTATTCAGAATACAAACACTACCAACATTTAACGCCACAAAATGAGCCGATTATGTTGCGCAATAAAAATAGCGCAAAGAAAGGCGGAGGCTTTGTTCGTTTTTTTTTATGTAAGAAAATTAATGTATTTTCTTAGGAAACACCAAACGATATTTAAAAGGGGGCTAGGTAACTATTATATCATAGCGTCAAATCAAACAGATTACCAAAAATATGTATTTTTTAAATTTTACAGATGCTCGAAGTGCACCCCTACCGAAGCGGATTTGCGATTTTTACGAAAATTTCGTATTTTTTTATTGCAAAATATCGTATAACTTTCGAAGTTTTTGAATATATTTAAATATCTTACGTGGCCGCGGTTCACCATTTTTTCTCAAATACAATGATGTGGTCGAGAAAAATATAATTATAATTATAGTTAATAAAAAAAGTAGCGGAGAGTCAGGCTATACTTTATGTGGCAAAAATTACGGCCTGACCCATATATGCATGCTCTTCCAATTTAGGAAGAAATTGCCATAATCGTCGCGCTTAGCAGATGATTACAATGAATTGACAATCACAGCTCACACTTTTGACGCTGCTGTCTGTATCCGGTCTGGGAATTTTCCGTCTGGCGTAAAAGATTTCGTTATAACGCCATCTATTTGAAACATTGGAAGCAAGAGTACTGATTATAGTTTCAAAGAGAAGTGCTCAATCACATCCCGATATATATACTATAAAGTATCTAACCTAGCATTAGGATTATCTTCAACACAGATCATAATTATAGTGTGTTGTTTTAGTTTTTTAAATTCATATTTTATTAACGAAACTTTAATATACTACAAAATAGTATTTTTAATCATTTATTTTGAAGTAACTACCAGTCCCGGCTTCCTTGCTAGACTTAATAAGATCTATTGATGTGGCGTTATTTACATTTAAGATAGTCAAGGATCAGTTAGTGTTCTAATTTTCCTTTTTTTAATTTCCGAGTTTCTGATTAAATGTATCCCAGATCCATTTTGGAACTACTTTGTAGCTGTTAGTAAAGTTTCATAACAATCAGTTCAGCCATTTAGATAGACAGACTAACGGACAGACAGGCGGACGGACAAATTTTAAAAATAGTTATTAATGTCTTCATTGCGTACAAATAACCCATCGAGCTTGATAGAAGCCAGTTATTTCGATATTGGAGACGGACACTTCAATTTTAGCAGCTTAATGCTTCTGTATTTCATATGGTGAGTGTAGAGAATTGGAGAACCTTTTACGGGAAACGAGACATTCCGTATTCGTCTGCATTTTTATGCTCAATTGATGATGAATGTAAATTTCTATGGGCCGCAACATCCACTTATCATCTGGTGGACTATGTTCTCGTTTGCCACTCTTGTTCTGTTTTAAAAAAGCAATATCTCCTGACTTCAATTAGTTTTTCAAATCTAATTTCAAATTAGGACAATGTTACAGTTAAGGTATCTTTTATTTCTGATCGTATGACAACGAAACTTTATATCGCACTACTTAACTTACTCCAGTTTAGCATACCTTTGTCAAGTTTGTGAAGTAGAACATACTTTATGCTCGTCCTTACTCTTAGAGCCAAATTTAAAAATTTAATTAATAACCGGAGTTTCAGTTCGATACTAAAGCGAACATACTCTCAATTATGTGCTAAAGCGACCATGGACTTGGCCATAATAAGTTATCGAATTAACTTCGACCGAAGGCAATTTCGACAAGCAGCCTCATAATTTTGCGAAAGATTTAGAATAAAGGTGACAAGCGACCATTCAGTCCACTTGATGGTTAGTGGATGAAATAAATCATAGATACCAGAATCTATCTTGGATTACGTATAAGGAATAATAACCACTGAGGACTAAAGAGGAACGCCTCTTTTCCAGTAAAATGATCAGTTCTCTACACTCACCGTATGTAAAACGGAAGCATTAAGTTTCTATTTTACGCTAGTGTACTTGCGTGGTTCTTCCCCGATCGAGCCGAAATATTCGTATTGCAAGCATAATGTAACTGCAGCGGGGATCTACGAAGACTAAACAAGGACTGAGGTAGTTCAGAAGTAGACCTTTTTAAAAATCACCGACGAAAGTTTTTATTTAGACATGTACTTGTAGCAGATACATGGCGATGATGGTACCGAATCAAAGTCAAAGCTTTTATACGTCTTACAGCTGGATACGGAGAACTCATATCTGGAAAGGGTTAAGGGCAAGGAAAGGTCCGCTAGCCGTCCCAATGCGAGTTGACTGAATTTATGTTAAATCGTTTTTTGTAATTACTTTGACATTCAGATTTTTAGCGAATTTTTCTTTTACCGTTCAGCACGTGATAAATCAGCACTTAAAATTGCTCAGAAAATTTTTACCCACATAAAATAAGAATCAAGTGGTTTTTTTTTGTGTTGCCTGTACCATATTTCTAAATGAATACTTACTTTACAGACGTGTTAACGTGTAGCATACGTGATGCAAATTTAACTTATTACAAGAATTATTTCGAGATGTGGCAGCATTTAATACCTTTGCATTTATTATTCAAATACGTAGGATTTATAAGAATGAAACAAAAAAAATCGTCATTATATTTTGTTCTTTTTCGTTTAATTATATTAAAACATATATAAAATCGATGGAGAAGAAAGTTACACGAGTGGCAGCCTCGTATCAGTAAGCAAAATTTAGGGAAGTCCCCACTTGATAGATTGACCATATCTGGTAATAGATGGAGGAAGTCTATGGATATATATGTCTCAGGATCGTGCTTCGTGGAATTCCTTGGCCGAACCCTATGTTCAATAGGGGACTTGTGAAAGGTTTTCATGATTATATAATATATTTTATTCATATACTACTTTTACTAGTTAGGTACTTACTACTACTTACTAGATAAATTCCACCATTCCTTCGTTTGCAATAACTATATTTCTTGACATTTTTCATCAGATACAAGTATTTGATAACTATTTATTAAAAATTTCATTAAATGTTCAGGTTTGTATATTAAAAAAGCTATATTTTACTTGCAAGATAATACCTAATATATACTAAAATACTGAATAATATATGAAATACCACTGACTGACTGACTCATCACAAGATCTCTAAAACTATATACTCGATTGACTTGTAATTTCGTATACTTACTCATTTCGCAGTGTAGATGCTCAAAAATAATGGATATTAGGATAGTTAAAAAAGATTAGAGGTCTCACTAGTGTCGAGACAGCTAGATTAGTTTATTTCAGTTATTTCCATAGCATAATGTCTTATGGGATTTTGCTATGGGGACATGCGGCTGATTCAGAAACTATTTTTGTTTTACAGAAGAGGGCCATTAGAGCTATTTACAACCTAAAACTGAGAGAGTCTCTTAGAGATAAATTTAAAGAAATAAATATATTAACTTTGGCCTCTCAGTATATTTACGAAAATTTAATGTATGTTCACAAAAACAAAGGTAGTTTTAGTAAAAAAAGTGATGTGCATTCTGTAAACACTAGGAACAAACACAAGCTAGTGATACCAGTTTCTCGACTCCACAGAGTCAGTAATTCATTCTTGGGGCAATGTATACGCTATTACAACAAGGTCCCGGAAAGTGTACAGGCTCTCTCCATTAGCAAGTTTAAATGTTTTGTGAAGTTGAAACTGTATAAAAAGGGTTATTATAGTATAAATGAATACATGGTTGATAATAACCCCTGGGAATGAGGTGATCGCTTCCAAGCTGTTTCTAAAATAAATTTTGTACTTATATAGTTAGTACAACCATTATTGTAAAATTTGCTTTAAAAAAAAAGTCCCGCTGGGTTTCTTGCTGGTTCTTCCCAGGACAGAGGTTTTTTTTCGAACCAGTGGTAAAGTAAAAAATGACTTTCAATAAGTATTACAAATGTGATCTATATTGAATAAAAAAATATTCTATTCTATTCTATTCTATTCTATTCTAGTCCCATCAAAAAAAAATGTTTCCCCACTTAAATATTATCGTGCGCCCAGCGAAGCGAGCGAGTATCAGCTGGTGTGAAATAAAGGCGTTTTTGCCTCGACATACACTTCACACACTATAAAAAAAGGAAGTCACAAGTCACAAACCCATCTTTCCGCAATTACTTGTCGGAAACACTTAAAATTCTTTGGCTACAATCTCTACTTTGTGCGACTGTTTGACTATAGACTATTAAGTATTTGACATTGGTCTTAGAGTAATAACATACATAATATCTGTTTGCACTTGTTCTGAAACATTGGCAGTATGAACGTCGACAAACGACATAATTTCTCATAATTACAATTATGTGTTCGACATTGAAACTATGTACGTAAACAATGTATATTTTATGTATTTGTAACACATACTATTATCTATAAATGTAACTTTCTGTACTTCTTTTCCAAAGAATCTTTAACTATGTCATATTTCAACTTCTTCGTCCGCGCAAAATGCTTGAAAAGGGTACAAAGGGTATTTTCCCTTCACGTATTTATTATTAATATTCAATATTTATAAGTTACTAATAATAAACTTATGTATATGCGATCAAAATGCCGCGTATATAAGATATATTATGTTAATGTAACACGTACGGAACCCTCTCGCTTCACGTTGCGAGGAATATTAATCGCATGCTGCACTTAAAGCGTTATATAGGTTTGCTCCTCGCAGCTTACGTGACAGACGCGTAATCACACGCTGGTTTGCCTCCGCTTCACACAATATGTGTTCATGTAGGAAGAGTGCAACCAACTGCGAACCTCACACTACTTTTCATAGTGGAATTTACATGTTCATTTAAAAACGTACTAATACAGATATTAATTTTTTGATAAATAATACGGATGTTTATTATTTTAATTTATTTTATGACCAAAACATAACACTTGTTCACATACAGATTAAAATTGTGACGCCTCCGTAGCGCAGTGTTACAGCGCTAAGGGCTGCGGGTTTGTACCCCGTACGTTATAAGTATTTGTATTCTTGTACATACAACTTTATAATTTGTGATTTGTATGGCCTACAAATGCTTGTTGCGGATCAGGATCTGTGCCTTTTTTATTAAAATGGTTGGCTTGGATGCTTGTCAGCCATGTCTTCATTTATCTCAATATCAAGTGATAATAATCCTTTATATTACCTACACTGCTTCACAATATATTGATACGTCACATTGTGTAGTTTTTTGGGAGATTTTGACGGCAAATTGAGCCAGCAGGCAGTTGGCGAAAATATCTCAAGGCGCCTAAGCAACAAACACCTTTTCTTGAGATTCACATTACCATCGGAGCACTTGTTTCATCATTTCCATTAATAGTTCACATGCATAGATATTTAATACACAAAATCGCACCACTTTTACATGTCAAAATCTACTTCAAACCATTAGGTATTTAAATAATAATACAGGAGCAGCAATCCGCCGCCGGTCAAGTTCCCGCCAAAACTCGGATGTGTGTCCTTTTTAAATTTAATTTAACTACCCCCACGATACAAGAGAAAACCATAGTGTGGAGGTAAGTTTTAATTATCAAATTATCAATAAAATATTCACCTACTCAAGGCTAATAAGGCCTAATGAGTGTAAGAATATCCACTACCCCATATCGTCCCGTGGATGTCGTAAGAGCAAACGGAAACAGAAGATTGGCAGCAGCATCTTCCAGGTAATAACTTACAGCTACAAAAAATAACTGCCGTTGCCAACCCAAAGCGTGGCAACTATGGCAATTGCTTGATGAGTAACCTCGTTTCTTGAAGGTCCCTAAGTCGTATCGTTCCGGAAACATTGCCATCGATTGTGTATTTCTAAGCGAACTAGCGGATTAAGGTCATATAATTCACACAGTGTATTTGTTTTGTCAAGGCCATTGTTTTTTAAAACTGTGCTAAAACCAATAGGTGGTGCTTAAGTCAAGGTATTTTTTATTTAGATAAGGAGACCAACACAGTGCGCCTAAAAACAAGTGGATGCTGTGGTGTATAGACAGAGAGAAATCTACGTTTATCCTTAATTAGGAATCAAATTAAGACGCGTATCACCCCGGATGAATAAGATGGAATGCCTCGTATCCAAAAAATGATCACCGGTTTTCTACACTCACCACACGAAACCAATCAACCAACACTCTTCATTCAACTCAGCAGCTTTACGCTGCTCATTTACGCTGGTATTCTTGTGAGAGCGTGGTACTTCCCCGGTGGAGCAGACCAATTTATGCTGCAAGCATAATATAGCTCTAACTTGGCTCTACCATTTTAAACATATTAGTTAATGAAAAATTCTATTAATACGGACCTTTTTTTTATAGGATAAGGGTGACAAACGAGCACACAGTCCACCTGATGGTTAGTGGTTGCTGCGGCCCATAGACATCTACATCTATCCTCTATTACAAATCAAAATGTAGATGCGTTGTCACCCGTGAGGACTAAGATGGAATGCCTCATTTCCAGTAAAAAGGGCCTCCAGCCACCCGCACTCACCAAGCGAAACGCAGAGGTAAATCTCTACTTCACGCTGGTATTCTGTGAAGTCGTGGTACCACCCCGGTTCGAGCCGGACCATCCGTGCGACAGAAAAAGCTGCCGCGTGGCTCTACCACTGTTCCTAATATATTTATGCAAAAAAAGGAATTTATTTATTTTGAAATGCAGAGTAAGCACATAATTTTTTTAGATGTCTTATTTCGTGAATTTTTAATATCCCTTAGTCCACTCAAAAGTGTAATTAAAAAAATATTAATAAATAGTTAAAACCGACACCGGTTTTTTCGGAGAAGTTTTAAAAAAAACATACCTTAATAAAAAAAAACATATTTAACACAGTTCCGTAGGACGTCTATTTCTCGCACATAATTCGTTTCTTGCTCGTCAATAGTAAACATTTTCTGCTAAGCGTCCTCGCGCCGCTCAGCTTGCTCAAACATACCTGGTGGAAACGCAACCTTTTTTTTAATATGGGGAAATGTCTACGCATACCCGCCTTGCGGGGGCAAGGACGGGTTATGTCGGCCTTGCACCGACTAAAACCCCATGGTGTTCCACCTTCGCCGCATATTGGCAGGACCACGGGAACTCTTTCGCACACATCCGCGGCCCCACCAGCGCCGGCCGCCCCATGGCAGCCCCTTCTCGGTGGAGGATTTCTCCTCCCCACTCTCCCTCTCAGGCAAGGCGCACCAGGAACACATGGTACGCCCCCCTCCTCGGTCTTCAACTCCACCTGCGTATCGGACCCCCCCGAGTTGTTCGATATGCGGAGGCCATGGGGCCAGGAAAATCGAGCGCTTAGTAGCACCCGCCTTCCCGACCCCAGCGGCAGATCTGGTCTCTGGCTCCGCCGCCAACCAAGTTTCGGCCGCGGAGGATATTGCGCATCGCCATACTAACACTCCTCTTCCTCCGCGACTCCACCTCGGCTGCAGTGGTAGGGGGAGAGAACACCCCTCTCACCGCAGCCCACCGACACACATCCGAAGTGGGCTCGCCAAGCCCAATCGGAGTGGCCACCTCGGGCCGGCTCTACACCTCGGGCCAGCCAAGGGGTTCCTCTTTGTTCACAGCGGGTGACCAAGCCACGGCTACTAAGCCCCCCCGCCACGACAAGGCGAGAACCCGTTCGGGGGGCGGGGGGTGCTAACTTAACCTAATAGTCTTGTTGACTTTTTATAGAAGAGGAAGCAAACAAGCATACGGCTCAACTGATGGTAAGTAATACCGTCACCCATGAGCATCTGCAAGACCAGGAGAAATTATAGGTGCCTTGCTGGCATTTCGTCATCATCATCGTCATCATTACAGCCTTTCATAAGTCCACTGCTGAACATAGGCCTCCCCCCAAGAAGGGTCTCCAGGTCATCACTCCATCTAGTGGGTGGTCGCCCTACACTTCGCCTACCGAGGCTGCCACTCGAGAACCTTTCTTCCCCATCGGTTGTCGGTTCTTCGAGCTATATGGCCGGCCCACTGCCACTTCAGTTTACTAATCCGTTGGGCTATGTCGGTTACTCTGGTTCTACTGCGGATATTCTCATTTCTAAGTTTATCACGTAGAGAAACCCCGAGCACAGCCCTCTTCATAGATCGCTGAGCGACCTTGAGCTTCCTCATACGGCCAGCAATGAAGGACCACGTTTCAGATCCATAAGTCATCACTGGCAACACGCACTGGTTGTACAGTTTCGTTTTCAGGTTTTGAGGTATGTCTAACGAGAAGATGTGTCGTAGTTTCCCAAACGCTGCCCAGCGGAGTTGAATCCATCGATTGACAACTCGGTCGAAGTTGGACTTACCCAATCGGACTATTTGTCCCAAGTAAATATACTCGTCAACAACTTCGAGCTTAGTGTTCCCAACAACTACCGGCATAGGTGTGACATGGACGTTAAATAAGATTTTTGTTTTGTCCATGTTCATCTTAAGACCTATCCGTTGGGAGACACTATTGAGGTCATTGAGCATAGTGCTAAGGTGCTCCAGCGATTCTGCCATAAGGACTATATCGTCGGCAAATCAAAGGTGAGTGATGTACTCGCAAGTGATGTTAATACCGCATCCTTTCTAGTCCAGTAGCTTGAAAACGTCTTCCAATGCAGCGGCGAAGAGTTTCTGGGATAACGTCACCCTGTCTTACACCTCTCTGCAGTTGGATAGGTTTCGTACTCTGATTCTGTACTCGGATAGCCATCGTAGCTCTTCTGTACAAATACTTCAGCACTTCGATATACACGTCTACTTGGCACCGCTGGAGGGACTGCAGCACCTCCCAAATTTCGACGGAATCAAAAGCTTCCTCATAGTCCACATACGGAAGGCAAAGTGGCAAATTGTACTCCTCTGACTTCTGTACAATTTGCCGAAGGGTATGTATGTGGTCCATGGTACTAAAGCCTTTTCGGAAACCGGCTTGTTCGAGAGGCTGAAAGTCGTCAAGTCTGCGTGCGAGACGATTCGTAATGACTCTCGAAAACAGCACGTAGACGCGGCTCAGAAGAGAAATCGGTCTGTATTTCTTCAAGAGAGCGTTGTCGCCTTTCTTGAAGAACAAGATCACACAACTTCTGCTCCACGCCTTCGGAGTAGTGCCACCATGGAGGACGGAATTAAAGAGCTTCTGAAGGACTTCAAGTACCAGTAGTCCACCCGCTTTCAGAAGCTCCGCTGTAATGCCATCCTCGCTCGGGGACTTGCCGTTTTTAAGGTGCTGGAGAGCCATTCTAATCTCGCTCAGACTGACGTCCGATATATCTTCTAGATAGTTTCGGGTTACACTCGCTCCTGGATCGTTACTCACACTTGCGTGTGGCTCCAAAGATTGGTATTTCGTATCGGACAGTAAATTCTACAGTGTGATCTTGCGTCACAAAAAAATATCCGCGTAAATCACACGGTAGTGGACCAAACTATTTTTTTTAAATGTAGCTATTGAATCAATTTTATTGTCGTCCTCATCTGCCATAATAAATTGCTTTCCTAAATCAGATTCAAATTGATCAAAATTGTTCAAATTCGATCAAAATAAAATTATTACTTTTAATAGTATTATTGAAGAAAACTAGGCGGCATTCGTCAAGATCGGTACATATGTTATATATTTCTATGACGGTATTACATATAAAGCAATCTCAACTAAACCTGTTATAAATATTTTAGAAATCCTAATTTCGTTCCAGTGATAGGAGAATTCTGCAACAGATTCCGTAACTTTCCTTAACTTTATCTCTAACTATAATGTTTACGTTACGTTACGTTACGTTCATTCGGTGGACGATTTTTATGAAAATACGGGTGACATATGAGTACACAGTCTACCTGATGCTAAGTGGATGCAGTGACCCATAGACGAATCTATCATCGATTTAGAATCCAAATGCAGATGCAATACCACCCCATAGGATTAAGATGGATACCAGTTGTAGTCAAAAATGTCTCCGATCCCTATATCATCCCGTGAGTTTATTTTAAATATAACAGGGTGCAAACAAGCATACGGCTCTATTGATTGTAAGTGACTACCGTCACTAATAGACAACTGCAACACCAGGAGAATTGTAAGTGCGTTGCCAGCCCTCTAAAAATATTAGTCTTGTTTGTTGTGGGTTTGGTAAGAAGCAACGGAAGGAAATTAAACAATATATGAGTAGCAGGATCTTCATTAAAACAAATAAAAAAATATGGGGTGAAGGAAGCTTCTAATGAAACTATTTAGCTGACATTCAAAACTTATAATAAAAAGTAAAAGCCTACTTTTTTATAGAATAAGGGTGACAATCGAGCCCACAGTCTACCTAATGGTAAGTGAATATAATATCTGTGGTTCATAGACATATACATCTATCCTCGATTTTGTCACCCGTTAGGACTAAGATGGAATGCCTCATTTACAGTAAAAAGTGTCTCCGGTTCTCTACACTCACCATACGAAACACAGCAGCGCTAAGCGTTTTCTTTGAAAATTGTGTGTACTCGTAGTGTTACGAGTATTATCTAATTGACACGCTCAACGTTAAAGCGGGGTCTTTGACATACAATATTCTTTCTCCCCGGCCAATGCAGATGTAATAAAACCACATATTATTTGGAAATATAATTTTATTTAGATTTAATTAAAAATAAATTGGTCGAGTTTTCTGAAATAAATACATATTATAATATTGATTCCGCATATGTTAAAATCCATCAAGCCGTTAATATAAAGAAAAAGACGCAAAAACATGCTTTTAAAAAAACCCTCCTTCTGGGACAGTCAGGTAAAAAATGCTTGAATTGTCAGCCATACCAGAGGTTTGTAAATGAGAAAAGATAAGAAATTAATTTTTTAAACTAAATTTACTTAAACTATAAAATTTTAAGTAAACTTTTCAGCCTATGTATATTTATATATACGTCCCACTGCTGGGCACAGGCCTCCTCTCATTTCTGAAAGGATTTTAGGGCAAGGAAAAGTCAGCCGGGCTACAATGCATGTTGGTAAACTTCACATGCCTTCGAAATTTTTTCTTATATTTCAGATATGCAGGTGTCCTCACGATGTTTTCTTTCACTACCGAGAACGTGGTAAATCAGTACTTAAAATTGCAATTAACAATTCATTGGTGTCGGCGGGGATCGAACCTTGGTTGCTCGCGTGCTGTGAAATTTACATCGTGCGCTTAGCCCTTGAGCTACCACGCCTCTACTTAAACTTTGATATGTATGTAGTATATTGTAACATAATATTCACCATCAACACTACAGCCCTTCACAAGTCCGCTGCTGAACAAAGGCCAACAAACACGGTCCTGAGCCACCTGCATCCACCGACTTACTGCATGTCTTACGAGGTCATCACTGCATATTATAGTGTTCGACCTTTTACCAGTAAGCTCAGTGTAGAGACACTGAGCTTACTGGTAAAAGGCTACCATTCGAGAACCTTTGACAGTTGATGTTTTGACGTTGATGACAAATTGATGTAATACATGTTTTTTTACCACTGGTCGTGTGAGAAACCACTAGTAGTTTCTCTGCGTGATAGAATTTGAAATGAGAATATCCGCAGTATAACCAGACTAGCCAACACAACCCATCGAATCAATAAGCTAAAAGGGGCCGGCCGATAGTTCGAAAAATCGACAACCGGGGGTAAAGATATATAACATATTGTACAACAAAAACATTACATATAAGTTATTCATAACATTCCAAAAAATAATTTTAAACTTTTTCTAGATTGGTAAATATGTATTTCACTGACAAAACGTGGAATATTTGTAGTACTCTCGTGCGATGAGAATCTTCTAAAAATAGTTTTCTTTTATTATTTTTAAAGTGTGTATTTTCTAAAATACAAAAGGATTTACTTAATATATTTAAATGTCTTTGTTGAAATTAACAAAAGCGAAAGCCATCGTCAAATGAACTTCAAATAAAATTTCTGATTTTACATATTATGATAACGGTACTATAAAAGACTTCTTATTTATTGGTAATTAAAATTGAGTAATAAACAAACAAATACGAAAATATAAAATGACATACGCAAAATCCTCAACGTTTTTCTCAGAGCACGTCTGGAATCTTATACCGCGGTATTGTTTCCGGTTTTGCGAAAGATTTTTCAAATAAAGCCTTGCTAGTCGACCCTCAGAAATCATATCTGATAAAAGAATAAAGGATAAATGCTTCATTCTGTTATTCAAGGTGAAACTACAATTTTGCAATATTAAAATATTTTGCAGCAAATATTTTTTGCCTTTGACTGCAAATTATACCAAATACATTAAGGGCTTGCGTATAGGTCAACAATTGGTGAGTGTAGAGAACTGAAGATTTTCTAGAAACGAGGCATTTCGTTTTAGTTATCGGGGGAGACAATGCATATTATGCATTTCGATGCTTAGCTGAGGATAGATGTAGGTGTCTATGGTCTACAGAATCCACTCACCATCAGGTCGACTGTGTGCTCGCATGTCACCTTTATTCTATAAAAGATATTTGTACGTTAATATAGATATAACTGAATAGGCTCAAAGGCACTTTAGAAACACGGTACTTGTTGCAAATACCCTAAATGGAAAAAATAAAGTAAAAGCCTACATATATCCTATAAGTCAGCACGTAATATCTTCCTTCATTGATGACAGCGTTTTCACTGTAAGAAAGAAACCGCCTCAATATCATTGAAATTGAAATTCACATGTTCTAGAAAATTTATAAATTCTCATACAAACCACGATTTATTTCTTCGCCGCTAAGAATGAGGTAAATCAGCACTCAAAACTGCAGTAATAATTTCATTGATGCCCTATGTCTCTGATTGACAGATAAATATGATGACAGACAATTGCGCTCATCTTCTGAGCTACTTGCGACTTTAACTATTTTACTACTTAACTTTAACTGTTACTGGATTTGAATCCGGTACAGAAACTCAGCTCTCTAACGTTGCATCATATCACCCTTGTAGATTACAAATAATGTCTCTGTATTTGAGTGTTACACTATTACCATTATTCCCAAGCCAAAACATTCAATAAGTTACTACTAGATGGTTGGACTCCTTTTGCCTAAGCATTCGCCTGGACAGGTACCACCATTTTACCTATTCCTGCCACCAAGCAGCAGTGCCGTACTCTGCTGCGTCCTAAAGGGGGCAAAGAGTCAGTATAAACTGGCTGTGGGGGCAATTCACCTTAGTCTTCAGCTGCAATAGCTACTTAGCATTAAATGGACTGTAAGTTCGTTTGTTACTTCAATTTAAAAAGAAGTTGTTATAATGAACCACATTTAATTTTATACAATATTATTTATACCATCGTTCGCGCCAAATGCTAATTTCAAGAATCGAAGCCAAAGGGCGCTCAGCGCGATGATTTCCTACCGGTTTGACGTTCGTGCGAGATCGGATTGGTTGCTAGCGGGGCGGGTCGGAAATGATTATTGTAGTGCAGTCACTAGCACGGCGTGCTCTCGTCCCGTATAACCTCTATATAGTTACGGTTTTTTTAGCAAGTTTTTATGCACCAACAAGGTGTTTGTTGAATTTAGAAAAATAGATTGACGGCGCGGATCGGTTAATTGTGTTGGAAGTTAACATTGATTGCGATCAACGTCCGAATTTGAGTGTTGCGCGCGCCTAATTTTACTATTGAATATTTGGTTTCGTGTAGAGCGCCTCGAATTTGGTTTGTCTAAATTTGTACTTTTCGTGACAAGAGGCTTATATTGAATTTATTGTGATTAAGGTAACTTCTTTTGCAAGTAGTTTACGTCAATTTGTATAGTGATTGCATATATAAGTGCATTTGACATTATTAATTTGCTCGTGTGGCATTGGATATAGTTCGGAGAAATTTTCCGTTGTCGGTTAAAACGCTGACTTTGTCACTCGAGATAGACCGCGTGTGCTCGATTATTATTTGTTGCTAAGTGAACATACCATTGAACTTTGACCGACGGTTCGTTACTTGTGTCGTGTGTCACGAGGTTGATTTCGATGAAAGTTGAATTGTTGGACCTTGAAGTTAATTATATGTACAATAAAGTTGATAGACT
This sequence comes from Parnassius glacialis, assembly GCA_033319125.1. Classification (NCBI taxonomy): domain Eukaryota; kingdom Metazoa; phylum Arthropoda; class Insecta; order Lepidoptera; family Papilionidae; genus Parnassius; species Parnassius glacialis. The sequence continues at coordinate 60,509,319 of JAVANC010000001.1, read as the reverse complement.
GAAATAGTGAAAGAAAGGCAGAAGTTTTTCATTGGTGAACGCCAGGAACTAGGTAAGTTCGTATTATTACCTAGCCTTACATCTATTGTGTAGGAAATTCATCCATAAGGCATTTTGAGCCCCACCATTAGTTGTCCGTCGAATCTACCGCTGATGGGCCCCGGGATATTTGACCTTTGTCGCGACAACTAGGGGCGTGTAAAACTAAATATTATATATTTTGATTTTACATTATCTTTTATAATAATTTAAACAAAAGAAACTAAAACTAGAAACTTATATATCATATAGTCCTACTCCCCGCGGTATCGTGCCAAGAAAGCTGGCTGCGTTTCCCCGCTGAATGGCTATACTTAGCCTTTGAGCAAGGAAAGAACTAGCCCTCTTATCACCAGCAGCAACGACCAGCCTCGGATGGAGTTCCTTTAGGAACTCCACCGCACGTGGACCCCACGGACCGATAGTCTCTACAGCAAATGGCACAAATATGTAGTCATCTCTCAGAGACTCATATTTGCGCCACTCTTACTCAGGTTCACTGCCTGCCTCTGATGCCGCCCCAGCTCTAAAACGAGGTACCCCTGAGATGAGAGACCGCCAGAGTGTCTACGCAAGTAGCATCCCACACTAGGGCTTTACCTCTCTCCCAAGGGACCAATGAGTCAATAGTCAAGAGTCATACCGTCGGGTCTCCTGCCATCGTCCTCTAAATATTCCACAAAGCACTAAAACCGAGGAAACATTTATAGAGACAAGAGCCCTTCGGATGACATCGATCAAAGAACTGTGTCGTGAAAATCTACCAGCGCTTTTTTCTTACATGAAAGTCCGTGGAGCCCAAACTAGTCGATGCTGCTACCACAGGGATACTGATGGGGTTGACAAATCGTCCGCTCCTAGTCGGATGTTTAATATGTACATTTTAGTATATTATATGAAAACTAGTTGATTTTTTTATAAGTTCAAGTAATTAATTGCAAACTGCCACTTATTCTCACCCAGGGTTAACTGGTAGAGAATGTCAGCAAATTGTGGACCCATTTGTTGTCTTTTATTAAGAAAAAGGTTCTCTTGTAGCAGAATAGAAAGAAATAAAAATCAGAAGAAAAAATATTTATATAACATTTAAGTGATGTTTCAAATGGGTCATGTGTACAAGACGTAGAATAAACAATAAATAAATAAAAACTACGTATTAGGACGTTACAAAAATTTCGTTTGACAGACATAATTTTTAAAATTTTTGGTCAGCCAAGCAACTGCAAAAAGCAACAGATATTTTTTTTCATATTATTTCAGTTATACATAACATACATAAATATTATTATACAGTAAAACATAAAAAATGATAAGCCCTTAACATAAAGTACGGAAAACTGAACTGAACAGCACTCACAAGCAGCATCTGTTTTACCGCATGTGGCAGCTATCAACTTATTAAAGGGAAGTTTAAAAGTTATCATAAATATTGATTGCTGCAGAAGTTGAACTGCCTGACAGTTACGACAAAGGCTACCGAAATGAGAAAACTTTGAACATACTACTATAAAACTGACCCGCTAGGCTACATGGATGCAACGAATTAAAAACTCATTTAGGTATTTTAAAGTTATTTGTACGTTGGTTTAACGGCATGAAGGAAAAATATTTTATTCTTGTACCAAACTTTCGTCGAAATTTATTTATCTTTGAAGTACAAACACAATAATTATAAAAAAGATTAATCTGAACATAAAAACTGCTTACCTAACTGTATATCTGATACCATCACCCACAAAATACAATTATATTATTATTGAAGCTGTTACTTTAATGTGTAATAATCGTAATAATAATCATTAACACTTACCACCTGTCATCCAGAGGGGGTGAAAAGATATTATATACGGACTTCCATTTGGCACAATCCTGGACACACCTCTCTCGCCTCCTTTACATCCATAACCTACGCATACATGCTCGTCAGTTAAGAGTACTCTTAACCAGGCCCATTTTCATAATATAGCCAAATTGGTCGATAAACTTCGTCCTTTTCCTTTCCTTTCCCCTTTTTTTTTAAGTGTCTTTGTATAAAACAATGGTATGGTACGCGTATTCTTAGGAAGTAATCACAAGTTTATATTATCATAGATTTAGAGTAGTGAGATTGAGAGTTAGAGAGTAAAAAAAAAATAACACTTATCATATTTATATACGCACACATTATTTAAAATTACTTCAATATTTTAATTTGTTTCTTAAAACTATGCAAAAGAAATTGTTTTTAACCCAGTGGCTTAGCATACTTGCGACGCCACTGCAGCCCTGAGCGCTGCAACTCCTGTTGCAGAGCTGAGGGTTGCGGGTTCGAATCCCACACGAAACGAGTATTTGTATGGCCTACAAATAAATGTTCTGGGTCTGGAGGTTTTTTTCCTTGTAAAGTTCATGTATATACACTGCCCCCACGAAACAGAAGAAAATCCTAGAGTGGAGGTAACGTTTCTTTTAGAAAAATTCAAAAATACCTTTTCTACTAAGAACACGATATAATTAATTACTAAGCCGTTAAATTTCACCATTGTAGATCTCAAAAATACTCCCGATACCATCAATACTATCTAGATGGTCCAGTAGTGTGCGATTTACTAAAGTTTTCTTACTCGCATAACTTCCTTGTGGAATCGAATACGGCCAATGATTTTTCCGGACCGACACGACTCAAAAAGTCCACTGTTTTTTTAAGGCCGGCAATGCATCTGCAATACCCCTGGTGTTGTAGTTGTGCATTGGCGGTGGCAGTTATTTACCATTAGGTGAGCCGTTTTCTTTTTTGCCCCCTCTTATATAAAAACGAAGAAAAAAAACAATTTCCTTTCGTTTTTACATCAGCAATATACCATTTTCAATTTTTTATCAAACACTTTTGTGGATCAAATTTCACAGTTGTTGATTTTCGAATTTTAATACTCCGAAACAAATCAATTTTCCCTAGGGCATTATTATATATAATATGAGCTTAGAACCTTTACACAAGCGTGAAGATTCGCCACTTGTTTTAAAAAATAATTTTTAAAGTTTTTATATATTCAAATGCAGTCCCTTCAGCGGTGCCAAAATGACTGTCAGTATATCGAAGTGCTGAAGTGCTTGTACAGTAGGGCTACGATGGCTATCCGAGTACAGAACCAGAGTACGAAACCTATCCAATTGCAGAGAGGTGTAAGACAGGGTGACGTTATATCCCCGAAACTCTTCACCGCTGCGTTGGAAGACGTTTTCAAGCTTCTGAACTGGAAAGGATACGGTATTAACATCAATGGCGAGTACATCACTCACCTTCGATTTGCCAACGATATAGTCCTTATGGTAGAATCGCTGGAGGAACTAAGCACTATGCTCAATGACCTCAATAGTGTCTCCCAACGGATAGGTATTAAAATGAACATGGACAAAACAAAGACTATGTTTAATGTCCATGTCACACCTATGCCGGTAGTTGGGAGCACTAAGCTCGAAGTTGTTGACGAGTATGTTTACCTAGGACACATAGTTCGACTAGGTAAGTCCAACTTCGACCGAGAGGTCAATCGACGGATTCAACTCGGCTGGGCAGCGTTCGGGAAGCTACGACACATCTTCACGTCAGACATACCTCAAACCTTAAAACGAAATTGTACAACCAGTGCGTGTTGCCAGCGATGACTTACGGATCTGAGACGTGGTCCTTCACTGCTGGCCGTATGAGGAAGCTCAAGGTCGCTCAGCGAGCTATGGAGAGGGCTATGCTCGGAGTTTCTCTGCTTGATGAACTTAGGAATGAGGATATCTGCAGTAGAACCAGAATAACCTACATAGCCCAACGGATTAGTAAGCTGAAGTGGCAGTGGGCCGGCCATATAGTTCGAAGAACCGACAACCGATGGGGAAGAAAGGTTCTTGAGTGGCAGCCTCGTATCGGTAGGCGAAGTGTAGGGCGACCCCCACGAGATGGAGTGACGACCTGGTAAAATATGCAGGACATCGATGGATGCAGGTGGCTCAAGACCGTGCTTTGTGGCATTCCTTGGGAGAGGCCTATGTTCAGCAGTGGACTTATGAAAGGCTTTAATGATGATGATGAAGAAGATGATATATTTAAATTTGATACTGGCTTCATAGGATTATAGCTCCATAAAATAAAAAAAAGTAAAAAAACCTTTGACAGTAGAGGTCATGGTAATGGAAAAATTAATGTTTACAATGTCGACAATATTTAAGATTTAAGAAAAATTACCTGGTTAAATCGACATAAGATTCAAACTTTATACTATAAAAGTTAATCAAGTTAATGTTCATTCAATGAAATATTAATTAAATATTTCCTTTTTTTATCCGTTTTCATCAGCAAAAAGCCTGGACCTCTCCTATTGTAACGACGATTGTCATAATAGCCACATATTAGGGAAATGATGATCGTAATACCAGATATCTTGTATCTCTGCTGTTTTGAGACTTCATCTTTTTTCTTGGTCTGGTTATATTATAAAATAAAAAATATTAATCATTTTTTATATTTACGCGTATACTACACATTGAATAAAGCTATATTCTTATTTATCTTATTTCTTTATTTTAATTCCCGACGTTTCGGGTTTTTTTACAGCTACGCATGATCACGCATAAGATATTTGACGTCCCTATGTCATGGCTATCTTAAGTTTTTGAATATTCATTTTTGGTTCGATCTACGCAGAATGAGCCTACAGTATCTTAAAGTCTTACAGTGGTATACTGCGGTTTGGATTTAATTTTGTTAATTATAGTATCCCAAACAGACGGCAGCACTCATCCATCTTCTCTATTGAAATTAGGATGTTTTCTGATTTCAATAACCTCGCGTATCATGATTGGCAGGAATCTGTGTTCTTTTGCGAAGATTTGTGGTCTTTCAAATCTGATGTAATGTCGGGGACGATCTTGAAAATGTTCATAGACTGCAGAGTTCCCAGAGCGATCCTCACGTTAGCTATACGTTATTTCAAGCGGGTTTTAATAAATCTTTTTGTTTGTACTTTGTAAGAGAGACCACATTCGCAATCAAGCATTTCCACTCCTACATCTTGTAGAGAGATTCCACTTGATATATGGTAAAAATTGACTAATCTTCTTCTACTAAGCTCGCTTCATAGCAGGCAAACGCTCGACTGTGGCCGGCTTCACTCGGTCACTGTGACGTATGCGCGGGTGCACACCTAAAAAAAATTCTGAGGTAACAAACATAAAAATACAGTCAAATTGAAAACCTCTTCTGTTTTTTGACAACAGTTGAAAAAATCGATCAACCGGTGTTTACTAACAACTCGCTTTCGATTAATAGATTATGAAAAATATCGGTTTTTAAAACCATTAGCTGTTCATAATGCGAAAGTAGTGGCAAGTTCTGTTCACGAAGTTGAGAATGTATCAATTCCACCCCGTCATCTATTAACTGCATCATTATTACTTTGAATTATTTGCCTTGCTTTGAATTCTTTGTGTTGCTTTGAATGCTATTTGTTCTCTTTTATTGCATATTGTGTTACTCAAGGCAATATAATTGCGAATTTTCTTCTTTCTGCGTTCCTGAGAATATATTATGATAATAAGTTGTTTTATACAATGAGGATAACAGACGAGCAGACAGTCTACCTGAAATTAAATGAATGCTGTGGCCTTTAAACATTTATATCTATCCTCGATTAAGTATCAAAATTCAGATGCTTTGTTACCCCTGAGAATTAAAATACAATGCCTCGTTTCCAGATAAAAGAATCTCCGGTTCCCTATTCTCACAATTCAAAAAAAGAAACATTAAGCTGCTATTTCACCCCGGTATTCTGTGAGAGCTTTGTCCTTCCTCGGTCAAGCCGACACTTTCATGCTACACATCTGTGTGTATGTGTGTGTGCATGTTTCATGCACACACACATACACACAGACACTCACAGACTCACACACTCACAGACTTACCCTCAAGTAAAGCGTCAAAATTTTTAAATCATTTTCGCAACGCATTATTGTTTTGCGTAATTTCTACAAAGAGCGACTGTGTTCTATTGTAAAGTCTTTTGTTTGACCCCCACAATACAGGCCATGCCTAGTGTCACAGTTTGAGTCACAGAAGTTTTTTGTATTTTGGATAAGCGTTTTCTGGGACATGCATAAATTTATTATTATTATTAAATTTAACAGCACGCGAGCAACTTAATTTTATTCTCGCTAGCACCAAGTTCTAGGTGGAAATTTAAGTGATGCTTTATCACATTCTCGGTGAAGTTAATCATCAAGAGGAAAACTGACCTCAAATGTCTAAGAAAATTTGAGGGGATTCGAAATCAGCCTACAAGTCAGAAATGAAGAGAGGTCTGTGCCCAATAGGCTCAAATATAGTGGTGATTATAAGAAGATTAACGTGAGGGTGCGACGAAAGGGCATTCATCAATTCGTGGGATTCCCCGTGGGATTTCTATAGATGGCGTTACTATCGCCTCGTTTAGAAAAATCGTAAATTTTTTGTAAAATCCAAAAGTGCACACCTAGATGCCTCATTTGATTCTTAGTTGAGGATCAATGAAGGTGTCTTACGGCCTTATTCTTTATAAAAATACCAAAAAATTATCTCTAAATATACATCGACTTAAATAGATATCTCGCAAATTAATAATAATTTTTAAGATTTCATTAATGCATTGGGGTCATCGAAATTGAAAGGACTTTACAAGTTTTTCCTAAGACAGCTTAGGTAATTCAGTTATTTGTAATCGTGTTAACACGCATTCCACCGCACCCAGATGAACCGACGTAACGGTAAGTAAGTTTCATTAGATCACGGTAAGTATGAAATTATTTATGAAAAAAAAACAAGGCAGTGGTAGATGTTGAATATATGTGTATTTCAACGATACTTTAGTCGGGATAACCACAAAAGAATACAATGGAAGAAGTATTATGGTCTGATGAAGAAAAAGAGGATGAGTCTAAGATAAAAAAATCCCACCGCTATTCTAAAAAAGTTATTTATAAAGTTGAGAAAGCGTAGAATTAACATGTCATTTGATACTTAATAAGTATCTCGACGTAGCACAAAAGACTTATTTGGAACAAACTCACAGTTTGAATTGAAAAGGAAACAATCAGTACGATTCTTTATGTTCGGTTCTAAGAAAGTAATTTCGTTTTATCAAATGTTGTTTCAGCTTGGAATCTATATTGAGCTTTGATAGCTCAGTTGATGGTTGCACGTGTTATAAATTACTTTCGAAATCATTCAAATAAAAGGAATATTTCAAAGTTTATGACATTCACATTAAGTATAAAGTATTTCCGGAATACAGTTAGCAATAAGAAACAAATACAACAGTTACTAAACTATCTTACTAAATTAGGTCTAGATAGATAGAAGGTCCCCCATAGATAGTCTCATAAAGGCTTATTGTAGTAAGAGACGACAAACGGAAACAAACCAGAAGATGGGCGGCAGCGTCTTTCTAATAACAGTTAAATAAACGATTTATTGGTTGGCATGCCTGCCAAGTGTGGCAACTATGGCAAGTATTAGTTAATCTATGGGGGAGGCATCTGTTCAGCTGTGAACTTTTAATAGCCTGTAATGGTAAGAATTATGACAAGACGAACATATAATCTACCTGCTGGTATGTGAAAGCTGTGATCCATACACATTCAAGAATCAAAATACAGAAACGTTGTCATCCATAAGCACTCGGATTGAATGCCTCGTTGGGAGCGAAAATTTTTGAAGACCGTATGCACTAATTTTATGCAATACAACATTAATTTTAAATTCGTATTCTGTAAGAGCGTGGTCTTTCTATAAAGAAAGAAAGAAGAAAAATGATAAAACAATTATTTGTTTTGATATAAAAATGCGGAAAAGTATGCGAGTTGATTAAAATTTTAAACGACTTCAAAAAAAAAGGAGAAGGTGGGTAGGCTCTCATGTAGTCTCATATAAATTTCAAGATCTGACCAGTTTAGTTTTTGAGTATCATTAATAATGCGTATTTATCACTTCGACTACATCGATGATGTTTTCATTTTATTTATACACAGCAAAATTTTGATTCTAGCTAGGGTTGCCAATTTTTGGAAAAAATCCAATTAAATCATTGCAAGTAAAGGCTTTAGAAATAAGTTGGAGGTGACCCGAACTTTAGGTCTAGTCAGTTTGAATAGATGAATCTATCATTTAGAGGAAAGATATCATGGAGGTCATGTTGAATAGAAGCAACCATTTTTATACTTTCTAGGGAGTCATAATTGCCAAAAACCAAAAAAAAATTGAAGATTAGTCACTGCATTAACGGCTCATATAATTAATAATATCGACAGGGGGAAAAAAATAAAAAGAAAAAAAAGATTAAAAATAAGGTATTTGATACTGTCTCATTCCCCATTCTTATACAAAGACTGGAGAGTATTGGCATAAGAGGAGTGGCGCTTGCGCTATTATCAGAATACTGTAGCCGATGGAAGGAAAAGGGAAGATCTCTCGCCAGGCAAGGTGTTCTGCCCGGGGAGCGGCCAACGTTACGAGTAGTAGTTCGGAGCTATTCTATATATACTGTTTTAATTTCGGAACTTTGTTAGCCCGATTTAGGCTTCGATGTGTTTTCGCTTGTGGCGCGACGACAGCGCCGCTACATCACCCCCCTGCTCAGACCGAAGGTCGATAGTGCAATCCGATTGCCGTTGCGTCCCTTAATGCCTGTGGGGAATGCGTGCTGTGTGCGTAAGGGCAAGTGAAGCCGGTGCAAACGATATGGCGGTGTATAATGCTTGCCGTACTACGCACTTGCAAGTGATTAGTGATAGCAAGTGCCAGGGATTGCCTTGTAGTCTGCGGTGAGTCGAGAAGGAGGCAAGTAATCTGCGAGAGTGCCGTGAAGCAGAGGCCAGCAGTAAAGCTCAGAGCCATGCGAACATTGTAGTGCAAAAGAGTAGCTTGAAGGAACAGGAAGCGTATTATTCCAGTGCTGCAATGAACCTTTGTAAAACTAGATGGCTTGCAGAATGTGAAGACTGCAGACAATATCTGCTCGAGAGCTAATGAATAGGGTACTTGAGGATGCCGACGAACGTTTCAAGTTGTAGTTTCCGAAGGTTATTGGTTGCGTGTTCATATCATGTCGGTTAGACACCAGCGTGGCGGGTGAAACGAAAAGGGGAGATCTCTCGCCGTGCAAGGTGTTTCTGCCCGGGGAGTGGCCAACGCTCGATTGGTAATTCGGAGCTATTCTATATATACTGTTTTAATTTCGGAACTTTGTTAGCGCGATTTAGGCTTCGATGTGTTTCGCTTGTGGCGTGACGACAGCGCCGCTACACTACCTTTATT